>JAHWFO010016268.1:0-32946 GCA_023313115.1 Rhysida immarginata | reverse complement strand
ATTGGGTTATGCGATCCCTCTTCAGGTATTGGGTCAATCAATGTTTCTGGATCCTGAATAGTAACTTGAAATAGCCGACTTAACATTCCACATTGATCTGTTCCATAACCATAAATTCTTTCAAATTCCTTTTTCCATTGTGCAATCAACGATGTCAATAGGGAATAGGGTACATATCCGGCAAAGATTGATTTTATCCCGGGGATTGTGTAACCCATTTCTTTTATTCTTAGCCAGTCTACATAAGTTATGTTAATTTCATTTGTTGGTAATAAGAATTTATAGTACTCTCCAACCCGTTTCAGTCTCACATCTAAATCATATATCTCCTCTTTCTCCATTAAACGAAGATTATACACACATGATGTTGAAATCGTTTTTACAAGGATTTCTCCACTGCTCAGATAAATTGCATTCAGATCCACAGTGACTCCTATTACTTTAAAATAATAAAAACTCCGATTACTCTGTGCGTTCTAACTAATTCTCTAAAAGTTTCTAAAAATCATTCAAATACATACTTTTATCGTTATTTGTTGAAGTCATCTTCGCTGAAAGCTGTTTGCTCGTTGCTACTCGCTGTCTCGCACTCATCTACACACTAAAGACTAAGACTGAGACTGCAAATGACTGTCTAACTGGTGACCACGTTCACGCATTCCATTACCCCCACTACCACCCTCATAATGTTAATAACAAAAAAACTTTTTGCTCCCAGCTATCCCTTACCCGAGGTCATGGCTACCCCTACCCCACTTTTAGGTTAATCTAACTTATTATTCGCTTTAAAGACTTATTTTTTAACACATATTTTTAATGTTTAATTATTATTATTACAAAAATAATCTCTCTCTAATAGCATAGCTATTGATCGTGCAGACGTACAACAGCCGTAATCTTGGTTATTTCTAAAAATCGGATTGTGAGAGTCGTCCTCAGCCATCGGTGTCACCAGCTTCTCAGCATCATGTACATGCACTTGTAGCAGCTTACTCAACATTCGGCATTGTTCAGTGCCGTAACCGTAGAATTTATTAAAAGCGTTTTTCCAATGGTTAAGCTGTGGTGCTAATTGTGAATAAGGCACTGCATTATAATATACACGATTATAGTTCATCTTTTTTTTTTTATTCTTTTCCAATCTTCGGCAGTTATGTTAAGTTCATTTGTTGGTAATTGGAAATTGTAGTCTGCTCTCACCCGTCCACCTGTGTGTTCAACGTAATCTCTAGCATTATTATTTAATAGCTTGTGATTATAAATTGCTACAAACATAATATCCTCCACTGGTTAGATAAATGGCTTGTACATCCACAGTGATTCCTAATACTTAAAAAATATATAATTAACTCTGATTACTCTGTGCGTTCTAACTAATTCTCTATAAATGTCTAAAAATCATTCATATACATACTTTTCTCATTACATGTTGAAGGCATCTTCGGTGACGGCTGTTTGCTCGTGGCTGTTGGCTGTCTCGCACTCATCTACACATTAAAGACAAACAGCTGACTAACTGCTCCCCCCACGCTCACGCATTCCATTAACCCACATCCAAACCCCCTCTTTATGTTTAAAAAAAAAATAAATGAACTTTTGCTCGCTGATGTCCCTTAGCTGAGGTCATGACTACGCCCACCCCCACTTTTTTTTTTACCACTTAGGTTACTTGCTTATTTGTTTTTTACTTTATAAAAAATTTTTCCATTATGCTTTTTTCTAACTTTTAGACTTTCACGTCTTTTCATTGTTTTAATTTAATGTTGTTTTGTTATCCATTAAGGTTAACATTATTTTCACAATTTCTTCATGTCTATTCATAAAGTGCAATGATAATAATATTATTATTATTATTATTAACCATATACACATGTTTTGCATTAAGTTCGTCTTTGACCCTTCAAATGGTTTATCATCCATCGTGACTGTTGAATAGTTTACAAAACTGTTTTGTTTCTTAATTTCTGATGATAATAATTCTTAATTTCAGCTGGTTAGAATTCTTTTCTAAATTTTGTTGGTCATTGACATAGTTTAAAATACATGTTTTCACTTCACGTGTTTCAGCGCATCTGAGTCAATCTGATTTGGACTGCTAATGTCATTCCATAAATTTCAGACGTTTGTTGAAAGTTTTAGAATAATTTCTACCCATTTTCTAAATGTTCTTTGTATAAAAGTTCTTATATTAAAAAAAAAATAATGGTTGACTCATTCACACGTTCACACATGTTTATCACGTTTACCCCCACTCTTGTTACATCATGACCTACATTTTATAATCTCAACTGGGGGTGGATCTTTTCATTTTTTATAATTTCATATGGGTGGGTTTTATCATTAATGATGTCTTTCTTGCTCTTATTATTGGCTCGCTTAGAGATTGACATTTTTATGTTGACACGTTACTGGTAAAGACGTTATAATGTTATGTTAATTAACATGTTAATGTATGTTAAAAAATTGTTTAAATACTAGGTTTTTGACTCGCTTAATCACTGATTCATCTTTCGGTAATCAATTCATTCTTCCGAGTTTTTCTCCGAGTTTTTCTCCAAGCTTTTCGCTTCTACCAGCATCACCATCAACGTTTTGATCAGTAAGTATATTTTAAATTTTTCTCAGTTTTTACTATCATTCTATCTTCCAAAGTTTACTTTTCATATTTATTTTTCTCTCTCTCTCTCTTACTCTTTTGGGTTGTTTTCTTTAGTGGCATCCTTTAACTCAATACAATCTTCATCATCCTCTGCTGCGTCTAACGCTGTAGATTCCAACCCGGGTTTCTACAGAGAGAGACCGCAATCTTCAACATCAGTACGCATTTTTTCTTTTTTCTTTTTTTTTCCTCTCTTTATTTTTCTTTTTATAATTCCATTTTTTAAAATTTTTATTTAGATCGTGTTAGAGTCACCAGTGACTCAATGCACCAGTACGAAAATTGAGGCAGGGGATTTCATTAGGGTTGAGCCAGTTAGTAGTTTTGTTGCGCATATTTTTGTTTAATGGTTGTTTCTTTTGTTTTTTTATTAATTTTCACTTTATATTTTTAGCACCGCAAACCCCTGCATTATACAGCAGACGACGGGTCCGAGATACCGAGATCACCTACACCACCAAAAAGACGGCATTCGCCATCACCACCTCCTTCGTCACCTTCAGATCCCGAGCAGTTGTCGGGGGTTTTCAAACAAAATCGTTTTGACACGCCAACGTTTGAGGATCTATTCACAGCGGTTCAAACACCACCAGGAGGAGAGGGGGGTAGCGGTGACGAAGAGTTCGAGGACACTGAGTATCGTGTAAAACACGAATGGCCCCTGCTGCGATAGCGTGTTAAACCCGTAAGTATAATTATTTATTTATACTTTTTACCTAAATACTCTAGACTTCCTTTTTTTAATTTCAAGCTCTGATAGGTATTTTCTCTTTCTCTCTCTTTTCTTCCTTTTCTCTACTTAGCTCCGAAGTGGGAAGTGTATATGTTTTGTGTATACGATCCGCATTAACTTATTGAATAGTAATTTTAATAAATTCGGGCCTTTCACCCGTGGTATAAAGGATCTGACAGAGGACGTTATTAAAAAACGCAGTCATAATTTTAAAGTTCTTGATGAATGCTATGCTGCTGCACAATCGAAACTGGATTCTATTTTAACTGAATTAACACGTTTTGTTAAAATTCATTCCTATGTTGAAGTTAAAGTTTTTGAAAAAGAGATTGTGTACAGGCAATGTCTTAACTTTTGTCTTCTCACGTATGTTGGTCCTTCAAGGTTTTGCAATCGGCTTTTTTCTTCCTCCTGTTTTCAATTTGAAAAGACAGTTTCTAAACTCAAACGTACTGGTTTTCGGTACCAAACGTTGTCAGAACTTTTTGAACCCGAAGATTTGAATGGCTATGCACTTGCAGTTGAAAAGGTTTTGACAAATTGTGATATAGCAGATAGTCATTTCGTTTCCTGTCAATCCTATCACTTATTTAAGGCTGCAAAGAACGTTCAAGTGATCCTAGGTTCTTTTCATGTTTACGAACGTGATTATTACACCGATAAGCAACTCGTGTTAGAAGAAGAAATTGATGATAATACTATTAAAAATTTTACTTTAATGCGTATTCATTTCCCGCAGTTATTTCGTCATAAACATAATTCCGTTTGTAATGTTTAATTTCCTATACACTATTCTTTTCATCTCCTACATTCTAGTTCAGTGAATTGGCAAGTTACAACGCTGTAACAAAATTCAACCTGGTTTTATTAAAAAAAAAAATCCACGGGGGTATATTTCATTTCTTTATCGAGGAAGAAGTAAAACGAACACAACTTTTTGTTTCAAGTCCAATCAGTTCAAGGAAATCATAGACAGATTGGAGGAAATTTATAAAATTGCAATAAACGAGGCACCGTTAATCCCTAATACATCAATCTGTCTGATTAGATCGATAGATTTTCAAGTTAACGATAATGCAGTTATTACAATTAACTGCATTTACAATAAAGGGGTGATTCGTTTTTTTATATACAAAAATCGGATGTCGCATAACGAGAGGGCACTTTCATTATCGCGTGCAGAGGTCTATTTAATCCTTTATTTCTTTCCACCGTTATATCATCGTGTCTAAACTTTACTTTTTTTTTTTTTCCTTTCTTTGGTTTAGTCAGTTTTTATTTTACTTTTTTCTTTCAACATCTGTATTATTTTTAACTTTCCTATTCCACCTTTTAAAATGTCTTCATCCTCTTCTACCTATTCTAACTCTCAGCAATCCAGCCCTCTCAATCTCTGTATTTATGAAGAGATTCTTTCTGAGTCTTCTTCTTCTTCTTCGTCTACTGATGCAGACAGAACCTTTAAATTTGTGTATATCAAGGCAACCTCTCTCAACAGATCGCAACCATTTGCAGAGCTTGACGACCTCAAATGATGATAAAACACTTGCAATGACGTATTCTACCCCTACTCTACCTTCTCCTATTCCTTCTACATCTACAAATCCTAATTCTCCTCAATCACCCGGCAAAATGCGGCGTATGGATAGGAGAATGCTTTCCCTTTCGTTTCAACGTGGAGGAGGTAACTCCTCACTCACGACTGTTCCTCCGCCACCATCATCATCATCACCCTCTTTCAACCCTATTCAGAATCCACTTACTAATCCTACCCTGTCTTCTGCTTCCCATTCAGCTACAGATGTAGCTGCTCCTATTGCTTCAACATCATCAGCTTCAACTCGTGGTTCTCTAAATGATCAACCATTAACAGATTTCGATTCATACTTTACTTTATGAGAATTAGGCACATGACATTCTCGCAAATATAAAGTGGAATCATCCACATACGAGATGACATTTTCTCGTAGCTTAAATTTCGTGCCTCTTGCAAGCGTTCCTGATACGCTAAGGTCTATTTTTGACCGTTTATTCCAGCGCATTTTACAGGAACGTAGGTCTTTTTACGACCACGCTCGCATTGTAATCAAAGCACCTTCTCTGAACAATGCTATCAATCTTAGGTTTGGCCTAATTGATTCATTTTCAGGTCAGATGGTGCTTGATACTTTGCAAGCTGTCGAGCAGTCAGTAATAATTGCTGACCACCTGGCTCGATCAGGCTCGGTCGTCCGTATTCAAAACACTGATGAGCTCTGTTTACCTCATGCATTAGCGGTTGCAATGGCCTGTGCAGAGAAGGATGCAGTCATTGAGGAACACAAAAATAACCCTGTTCTCATTGAGGCTTGCGTTAAGGGGTATAAAGCATTATGTGATGGACATAATTCGTTTCAGAAAAATGCTGCCCTTAAGTTATGCGAAGCAGCGGGTGTAAACCCCTCGAACCCTGGAGGTGTTGAATGCCTGGATAAATTCCAGGCATTACTTCTCGGTGATACGTATGTCAATAAATTTGAAATCATAATACATACAGGTTCATCGATAAACGAAATATTTTACCCCCAGCAGTTTGTAGAACCTAAACCTAAACACACACTGCATTTATTATTAAGAAATAATCATTACAATGTCATCACAAGTCTGTTTGGGTTCTACAGAAAGCGCGGGATTTGCCAGCGCTGCGGGGTAGTTTTCCACGGATCGAGGAATAAAAAACACCATATTTGCGGGGGACGATGCTCGTACTGCGGATCACAACATTCCCGTTTGTTAAAGAATGAGTATGTTCACTGTCTGCTGTGCGAGCGTTATTTTAAGTGTGAACAATGCTACAGGTCTCATCTAAACCCAAAGACAGCGTTTATGCGTAAAGCATGACTTGTAAAAAAATATATGAATCCCAAAAGGGACATAATTGTGATGCAAACCAATGCATTCGGTGTAACGGTAAGCATGAACCAGGCTTCTGTTACGTTTTAACAGGAAAAGAAAGATCTGCGAATCAAAATACACAGCGCTCTACTACTACTACTGCATCTACTTCTTCTGCTTCTTCTTCTACCTCTACTTCTGAAAACGATTCGCTAAGACTAATATTTTTCGATGTTGAAACGAAGACGGGAGTTTCAGGGGAATTAACACCAATCCTTGTTGCCATGAGCTACTAGGATGAGTCTGGCTCCTTTGTCCAGCGTGTTTTTAAAGAGGTAAATGCCATGGCCGATTTCCTCGAGTTTTTATTTTCCAATCCGTCAAGGCGCAATAAAAAACGTTCGCATGTTATTAATTTTGCGAATTCAACAGTATTCACACACAACTTACAGAAATTTGATGGTTTATATGTGTTACAATACTTGTATGAACAAAGTATTAAACCCCACGTCATTTTCAAAGGCTCGAAAATTCTCTTCATTGAGGTGAAGGAGATGAAGATACGTTTTATTGATTCGTTATCGTTCATCACCCTTCCCTTAAGAGAATTTCCACGAGCCTTTGGATTGACAGAGCAAAAGAAAGGTTTTTTTCCCATTTAAGCTTCTCAATAAGAACTATTCCTATGTGGGTCCACTTCCTGATCAGGAATATTTTAATCCCACAGAGATGAAAGAATCATTACATGAAGAATTTGTTCTCTGGTATTCTGAAGAAAAAAGCGTGTTGTCGGTACCGATTGGTGTCTTATGGATGAGCTTAGAGATTATTGTCTCAGTGATGTCGTTCTTCTAAGAGATGGGTGTCTGAAATTTGCAGAAATCATGAAGGACTTTACACGTCTTATCCCATTCCAGAATGACATCACTATAGCTGGATTCTGCATTTGGGTACTGAGAGAACGTTATCTGGATAAACATTCTATGGGAATTATTCCATGCTATGGTTACGCGAATAGATCGCGTCAGAGTTTGAAAGCTCTGAAATGGTTAGCTTGGGAACAATCAAAAGTTCCAAGTACGCGCATACGTTCTGCGTTAAACGGATAGGAAAGACGCGTTGGACCTTACTATTTAGATGGTGTTGATGAAAGTCGAAAAATCGTATTCGAATTTTTAGGCTGTTATTATCACTCATGTCCTAAGTGCACGGTATCAAGTGCACGTAGCGTTAATCCCAACCTGACTAACGCAGAAAATCTCCAGCATACATTAGAAAGACTTGCCTTTCTAAAACACGAGCTTCCCGACTACACTTTTTGTGTTATATGGGAATGCCAGTATGAGAATGAGCTGAAACATAATAAAGAAATGGCTATATTCTGCAAACATTTTAAAGTAGAACAGAGACCATTTATCATGCCCCGTGATGCCTTCTACGGAGGATGCACTGAGAATTTTTCGGGCGGTATTACAGAATCCACAGAGAGAATGCATCTCTCCTATTTAGATTTCACATCTTTATATCCCTTTGTGAATAAGCATGCAGCCTATCCGAAAAAACTTCCGGAAGTCATCACGGCCGATTTTAACCAGGCCCCTAATGCCTATTTCGGTCTGATTAAAGCAACCGTGTTGCCTCCTCGAGATCTTTTTATTCCAGTTCTACCCTACAGGTGTGCAGGGCGTCTTTTCTTCTCTCTATGCAGGACTTGTGCTGATACTCAGGCAGCTGAATTGTGTCAACACAACGAGGAAGATTGGGCGTTAACAGGTATCTGGTGCACGCCTGAATATTACAGGGCGCTCGAGGAAGGCTATACAGTTGTTGAAATTTTCGAAGTATGGCATTATAAAGATGGAGTTGTATCGCGTTATGAGTATAATTGGTAAAAATTTAAATATTCAGATACAGATAATGTCATTTTTCTCGAGGAAATCGGCCGTGAATTATTACCCAGAGGGAGTAATTTGGGCGAGTTATCGGACGAAATTATTTCGAGATTTGGACCAAATGTATATATTAAAAAATTGATTGTAGCTGGGGCTAAGAATTATTGTTTGCATTACTCGAACGGCACAACCGAACTTAAAGTTAAGGGTGTGATGCTCACACGTAATGCAAACGAGATTCTAACACCAGCTGCAATCGAAGAGCTCGTTCGAGGCATGGGTTTGAGTAAGACCTCCTCCCTCCAAGTCCCCGTTTCATTTAATTTGGTGCGTAATAAGAATAAAGCCACAATTTTTAATAAACCATTTTTAAAAACTTACCAGTGCACCAATGAGAAAAGGTTTGTAAGAGACGGAGACCTTAGTATTAGTTACCCTTATGATTATATTAATTTTTAATCACCCATAGCTTATTGTAAAAAAAAAAAAAAATAGTTGTAAATATTTTTATTTATTATTATTTATTATATACTTATTCATTTGTAAATATTTACAACTATTCTAGCCACCAATGTTCTATTCTATTCAATTACTCATTAATATTCAATAAAATCAATCAAAACTCATTCATATTCAATAAAATCAATCAAATATTCGATAAAATCAATCCAAACCCATTAAAAACGTCAAAAAAAAAATCAAAAATCGAAGGAAATTTAACCCTTTAGCACCTTTTAACCCTTTGAACACCTAGAAAAGGGTTGCACGTGCCTCCCCCCTTTCCGCCAGGAGTGGTGCCTAACTACTCACGATCTAACCTGGGACCACCATATTGATTCTTTCCTTACAAAACTCAATAAAAAACAAGGGGTGATCTCCAGACCTCAGTATCTTCCTTACAGCATTTTATTACTACTTTAGTTTTCTTGCTTACATTCGGAACTTTGTTACAGTATCATACTTTGGGGATCCTCTCCACTTCCTTTAACTTAACAAGGTTATTAAAACTTCAAAAGTGGTTTCTTCGAGCTCCTTTAAAAATCAGTAAGTCAGTTTGTTTTTAGAGTTATTTTTCAACTATCGGCATGTAAGCTACAAACAGTCACACTGCACAAACAAGTTACTTCAAACAGTTTAAACAAAAAGTTAATCAACAAAATGCTCGACGTGACGACCGTGGGCACCATAACAAAATTGGGCACGGAATCTAACTGACGCTAAAACATCGGCAAGCATGGCTGGTGTCACTCCTCGGCATACTTCCTGGATTTGTTGAACCAGATCCTCCAGTGAGGCAGGCTGCGTAGCATAAACCTTGTCCTTCAGGTATCCCCACAAGAAAAAGTCAAGTGGTGTAAAATCAGGGGAGCGGGGTGGCCAACGAACTGGTCCTCCTCGGCCAATCCATTGTTGTCCAAACATCTCACTTAGACGCTCGCGAACGACCAACCCGTAATGTGGAGGAGCTCCAAGATGCTGAAACCACATGCGCTGATACGAGGCCAATGGCAAATTGTGAATGAAGTCTGTGACTACCACGTTGAGAATTTCAGCCCGGTAGCGTTCTGCAACCGAAGTGACATTGTACAATCCACACCACTCATTGATTCTCCAGTTCACTTGATGAGTTGCTTCTCGCAGACATCATGGGTTTTCGTCTGCCTAATGATGATGGTTGTGCCTGTTGATAACTCCATCCCTGGTGAACAGGGCTTCATCTGTCCACAACACCTCCTGAATGAAGTTTGGATTGTCATCCAAGCAGGTAAGTAACCAGTTGCAGAAGGCGGCCCTAACAACATAAACCAATGGCAGTAACTCCTGGTGACAATGAATATGGTATGGGTGAAAATGATGTGCGTGTAGAATGTTGAGAACAGTTCTCTGATGGACCCAACGTCTGCAGCAATTGCTTTACTGCTTGTGTGGTGATTTGCAGCAACTGGAGACAGAACTAGTGTTGTTGTATCCCCGTCGCCTTGTGCCCTTGGTCGTCCTCGTTCTGCATTAACATTACCTCTAACCTCGGATCTTTGAATAATGTGACGCATTGTTTGAAGAGATGGATAGCGTTCGTTAGGGTATCTGTCTCGATACAACCTAACTGCAGCATGTAGTTTTCTCCTTGCCTCTCCGAAGCAGAAGATCATGTTGACCATTTCCGGAACAGTGTAGCTTGCCATCGTGGAATTATTCTGTCTTCTGAGTGCTGAAAAATGCCTTTTATTTGCTTTTCCGGATAAAGTGAATGTGAGTATGGTAATTTATGTTAATTTTTTGATTTGCATGCTTTACATGGTGGAAATATCAACATTCAGTTTTCCTTATGCAGTGTGAATGTTTGTAAGCTACAAACAGTTCACCACGTGATTGTGGGTGGTTGGTTGGTCCGATTTGGATGATTTTTTTTGTTTTGTTTGTTTTTTTATGCTGAACAAGTTTGCAATTGGGTTTTTTTCTCTATCCCTTATGGTTTTTGAGATAAATTTTGAATGTGTCCTAATTTGCATATTTGGGATGATGAAAAGTGCACCATGGGATAGGCCACCCACAACTTCCTATTCATTGGATTCATGAAAATTGACATATCTGCTTCGGTTTAAAAAATAAAAGGGGGGGGGTTCAGACTTTTGTATTCGCCCTGTATGTTTGCCAATAGCCCGAGGAAATTTTCACTTCAGATGTATTTCTATTAGCAGTATTAGGTATTGGGCTTATTTGCCTCCCAAAATCCGCTTTCTAGTTCCTTTCGCTATATTTCGTAAAGCCCTAAAAATTTTATATTTTCCGATAACTTGTTTCAATTTGCTAGCAGTCTTCGTTGGTTTATATATTATTTTAACAACCATTGTTTTTATATAATTAATCTTAATTGAATTTGGTCCTTATGACTTAGCATCTTCGTATTGTTGTATAATTAGATTATATACATATAATGATCCATAATTGTACTGCGTATAATGCTTTTAATTATATAACAGTTATATACAGTATCACCCGCTTATAGCGAAATTCAAGGGAACGGAGTTTCTTTTCGTTATATCCCGATTTTGTTATATCCGAACGTAAAAAAAATGTACGTACATTCATAGAATTAAAACTAAGCATATAACTAGGCATAATCATTGTTTTAGTCAATTTTATTCAGGATGAAAAAAATTCGATATGGTTTTCTGTTTCATAGTTTTTACATAACTTTTGTTTATAAATTTATGCAACTTAAAATAACTTTCAAAAATTTCATTTGGCACATCACCGTAGATGGTTAAGTAATTTTTTACTTGATTCATAAACGAGTCCATCTGCTTCGATGATGGCATGGGCGGTTCTGGTACATCGTCACTTTCTTGGCTCTCCTCTCCGCCATCTTGGGTTCTCTGGCTCTGCTTCTAAAATCTTTAACTTTAACTCTACAGATAGAGAGTTTCGCTTTGGTTTAGCCATGTTGAACTCTTTGAAAAATTTTGCCTGAATGACTTGACAAAATCAACCAAGCCCATAAATGCTCATGGGCCTTGCAGTTAACCATGTGATGGCACAATCATATGATTAGTTCAAGTGGTTCAAGTACAATCATATGATTCGTTCAACTAGCGTGGCGGCCGTGGTGGCAGGAATGGTTAACCAACCAATCACAATAAAGAAAAATCGCAGTTAGGAAAAAATGTTACACGTGTCTACGCATTCGGTCTAGACCGACTTATAGTAACAATTAGTGATATTTTCCAAATAAATTTCATCGATTTTTCTTCGCTGTAACCGTATTTCTTTCAAAAACATTTCTGAATAAACGTGTAAAAATGCATAGGAAATAGACTGACGGGGTTGGGACTGAATTTTTTTTTGCTATATGCAGGTGTTCGTTCTAACCGTGTTCGTCATAAGTGGGTAATACTGTATAATTCAATGAAAACAATCTTCAATCAATTCAAATTTAAATTTCTTTTTTAATTATCATGAAATAATTGACTATTTATTGGTCTGCATTTTCATTTCATCTGAAATTATTATTGTGAACTTTCGGACTTCTCGGATCTTATTTTCAAAATTCAAAATTCTTCAAATTCAAAATTATCATCGTTATCATTTCATATTGTCACCTTTTAAACGAGTGCCGAGTCAATTATGAAGTCAGATTACGAGGCCAAGACAGTGGACTTGATATTATTTGGACTGTTGGAAGCTTTGGTGTTTAGTAATCTTTTAAATTTTATTAGTTTTAGTTTTAAGTCCTTTTTAATTAAATCCTTGTTTTTTTATATGGGTAAATAATTTTTATTTCATTTTGGCTCAGTCACATTATTGTATCATAGGGAAGGGAGGGATGGGGTAATGTTTTTAATTTTTGATTTTTTATGTTTCCTTTTTTTCTTTGGGCTATTCAAATTTCAAATTAAAATAAATTTAAATTTGAATTGATTGAAGATTGTTTTCATTGAATGAATTTTTGCCCAACGTTATTTAAAAAATTTAATTTTTTGATGTGTTAATACATGACATCTATATTTAATTTAAGTCGCTGCCCTAACTGTTTATACTGTTTGTAGTTTATTGATTATCATTTGTTTTATGTATAATTCCTGTTATTTTTGTTTTTTAGTTGTTCACTAACTGTATAATTTTATACTGTATTTATCTTGTGTCCTCAGGGACCTAACTAGTCGGTCTTTGAGTATATCGGTCCTGATGGGAATTGTTGTATTTCTTTTTTAACCTAAATAAATAAATAAGTAAATAAATAAATAAATAAATATAGGAAGGGCTGAGAATCATAGTGGGCCAAGTTCATGTTATGCAAATAATTTGAACATGAATATTCAATAATTCATGCGATGAAGAAGGACCATTTGAATATATAATAAATAACCCTCAGCTTCAGCCCCTGATCACCAAAGCTGGTTTTCCATTGTAGATGAAGATAGACCACTATGGTTCTCAACCTTTCATATATGTGATAGGTACTGTACAGTAAAAGAAAAATACACGGTGCGGCAGATATTTGAGAACACGTGAGTATGATGTAATAGTCAATATGTCATACTATTTAACAATTTCGAAACGAGGTAGATAAACACAGCGGATCTAAAGATAACCCAGCAAATGAAGTGACATGCTGTCATCGTCTCCTTGACTGCAGGACACTCCGACTCCGAGATTGCTGCATTTCTGAAAGTTCGGGGAGAACTGGACGCTGCCAGTGGTGATGTGCCAACCGTTTCAGAGAGGAAACGACATTGTCGACGCTCGGATTGTACCAGGACGCCGGATTTCATTTGTTCTGTCTGTCCAAGCTGCAATCGATGAGGACCCTGGGAAGTCCATAAGGTTAATGAGGAAACCATTCGACGTGTGATGCATGAAGACCTCCGTTACAAGTCGTCTGTGTTGCGGAGGGGAGAGTTCATGTCCGAGACAACTAAGAAGAATCGACTGGACAGGGCCAAGCGCCTCCTTAACAAGGTGAAACATCCGGAGAAGTCAGGAATGCTGTGGTTCTTCTCCAAAGTGGCCCCCCAGCTCCCTTGATCTCAATCCACACAAGCATCCAACAAATGTGGACTATTAATAACTCAATAATAGTCCAACAAACATCCACACAACACCGTTGAAGCTCTCAGGCCAGTTATTGTTGAGGCAACGGCAGAAATCCAGAAGACTCACCTCTCATTGCTGCTTGCCAGCGGTTCCGACAGCGTGTGGAGGCTGTCATTGTGGCAGACGGTGTTTTATTGAATAACAATATGTATTTTGTAGTCGTTTGTACAAAAATGTAAATTGTATTAAAGACTCTGTGGTATCTTAAATGTCTGCTCCTTTTACGTGCGGACGTCGTGTTGTTCATAAATACTTGCCACACCCTGTACTAACAAGAAAGGAAGAAAAGAAACCACTATTCCACATAAATGAATTTTATAAAATAAAAACTCACATATACATTTTGGAGCTCTGTCTCTTCACTTGTTGTTTCACCGATGAAGGAGACAGAGAGCTCCGAATGAAGGAGAGTAGTTGTTTCTCACTGATGAAGGAGACAGAAAGCTCCGAAATGTACATATGAGTTTTTATTTTATAAAATTCAGTTGTGTGGAATAATGGTTTCTTTTCTTCCTTTCTTATTAACCTAGTGTGCACAGTTTTGGCTTTTATATATTTTCTTAAAAATTTACTATTTTTTCCACAACAAAAATGGAAGAAGGTAATTGACCACTCCCTTTCATGAGCATTTCAGCTTATCCACGAACGTCATATAGTATGTGAGATTTAAAAATGGAAATGGGAGTGTACTCAACTAATTCTTGGGTAAAATGGCTTACGGGAGACAGCTGTCTGATTTTGAAAAAGGCCTAATAGGATGATCCATAGAAGGTATTACTTTGCTGACATCTGAAGTTCTATATTCAACTGTATCAACACATGGAAGAAGGGATATTGCAGGAATGAACATCACCCCAGAAGACTCATGAAACTGTAGGACAATTGATCCAGCTCATTCATAACTGAAAGACAATTTTTAATAAATTTCAATAAAAAGAATCTAGCTCTACTTTTGCACATCTTTTTAAAGTAACTCTGTATTTGCTCGTTCACAATTTATTCCATTAACATTCTCCATATTTTGTCTCTATTCTCTCCGTATTATTATTTCTCACGTCTACAAATCTACAAAACAGTTCGTTTCTTTATATATGGTAGATGTACCAGTAATTGACAGTTTAAGACATTACTTTGAAACGAAATTGTGTACTAAATCAAATTGTATTTTGAAACTTTTCTAGTTATACCATTAAATTGTAAATATAATGCAGAATGTGCCAGTCTCTAAACAATTATTATATCTTTAAAAGCTATATTAGTTATTAAATTAGTTATTAAATATTTTCCTAACTAATGCACGAATCACCAGTAGTTGACAGTTAATGCACCAGAAGTTGACAGGCAATTTCACCAGTAATTGACAATATTTTAATTACACATTTGTAACCAATGTCGCTGATTGCACTGCCTTACACGTTGGGTGCCAATGCAACCTTTATCCCCAATAAGCACAATAACAATCAACAACAGAGGTTGGGTTCTTTAAAAAAGAGAGCAGGTTGTTCAAATAAGTTAGGTGAATTTGAAAATCAAATAAATATATTTTTATTCAAAGATAAATAAACACCAAAGAGAAACAAATAAAATTCAGCACTTAACCTACGGAACGAAAGGACAGATCTTAACACAAAAAGAAGGAAGTTAATTCTATAAATCCCCAATTACTTAAATCTACGATAACATGCAAATATTCAATATACATGTATATCAACACTAGCTCTGGCTCCTTAAACTACTGAGAAACACTAATCTGTAAAGGCTCACTTTAAACCACTTCACTTAATATTCTTATTTATCACCATAAAGTCATTACTATTCGCAAATCTTAAAAATCAAGTATATCACATTACTCACAGTTACAGTATCAGGTTATCCATAAAATCTCAATCACTTGTATTCCACCTTGTTGTGCATTTATTACACTTAATTAACAGGCCATTAAATTTCACTAAATGCACATCACCTTAAAGCACAAAAACACACTTTAAAATGATCTGGATCAATTAGTGAGTCCACTGGATGGCTCAGACTGTCCCCACTAAGTTCCACAGAAGATTCAAAATGCGCCGTTGTCTTCTTTTCACAATGATAGGCACTTGACCACGATGATCCCTCGTAACAGCTTTTTCCTTTTGACTCACAAATCTCTGAAGAATGTTGAGGTTCCGATTTCCAATGATAACTCCACTTTATGCAGATGGTGTTTCTCCGTGTAGTGAGTTGAGTGAGGTGCTCAGAGTGCCGTGCTCTACCTGGCCTAGGTTGGCCTAAAGTACTGGATAGGGAAAGTAAGGACACTCCGCCATTTCTCCGTCATTTCTGTGCAAAATTCCATGATAATTATGCAAGTTATTTTTATAATAACTTTGTTATATTAATATTATTAATAATGTTTGCGGTTCTTGCAATGCTGTTGCATAATAACCTGCGATGTGACCTTTTTAGCATTCCTGGAGATGTCTCTATGAAGGAATTTTGCACAGAAATGGCGGAATATCCTTACTTTCCTTATCTAGTGCTTTAGATTGGCCAGGTCAATAGCAACCCTGACACCCCCCTCAATAAACCATCTACTCCAAATTAGACACTAATGTCCCTCTATTAGCATCTTATGACGAGTCTGCACACACCTTAATTTGGAAGGAAAAACTAACAAACCATTTTAACTAGCCGTGATGGCTTCACAGCAACCCTGAGTGGCTCGACTAGTCCCCCCCTCCAAATTCCACATCCAAGAGAGGAGCGCGCTCAGCCTCCCTCCTGCAATTGCATTGGCAGACTCATACTATTTTTTACTCGCCTCTCGCTTTTCCGGTCTCCCTTCCCTTTCTCGTTTTATTAGAATCCGATACGAACAAACGAAGAAATCTATATTATTTCTAACACTTCATAAAATCCATAACATAAACTACCTTTCAATTAATTCAATGCTTCAATTCACCCAAGAATCCAAAGACTAATTTCAACTGTATTTAAATACAACCCAAAAGACAGTCTCGTCCTGTCACAGCACCTCCCCTCCTCACAATTGTATACCCTCGATTTATAAGAATGTGTAAAGTATTTAACATTAACAAAAATTGTGCTATTTAAAACTGAAGTTGTTCATATAGATCATTTATGTTTTTTTCCTTTGAAATAATAATTAATTCAGTCCACTCCCATGTAGAGTGCAAGGACCATAGAAAATGAAGGTTTTTCCAGTAGTGCAATATCATCAGATCGTGGTTTGTAGAAAAACTTGATTTTTGACGATGTTCTCCTACTTGCAAAATTCATCCAATTCTTCCTATGCTACTTCTTAACATAGTAAACAGAATACTAGTAGTAGTTTTCTTCTTGGAAGATAACTTGTTCTGGGCTATCTGTTGATCGTCTCTGTGACAAGATTCAGGACCAACTAAAAGAATCGGCGAATAGGAACTAGAAGATTTATGTCAAAGTGGGTGATCTAGAAATTGACAGTCAAGTTCCTATAATTGACACAGCTAGGTCAGTTACTGGAAATTAAGAAGTTACACTTAAACCCACCATGTTTCCTTTATTATTACCCTACATTCTATATCACATTAGTCTATTTTTGTTCATTTTTTAAACACAGAAATTATCAATAATTGACAGGTTATGTCAATTACTAGTGAAACTACTTATCTGTCCGTTGTTGTCCGTGGATAAAAACAGTTAACACACTGGTCATCTGAAATTCTGTTACTACTAGAAGTATTGTCCACTGATCACACAAAACGGTTCACGTAAAATTAATAATAAATATTGCATAACATTCACGAAATAAATTCAAGTAATCAAACCCTCGCGTAGTGGTTCATTACAAGTTTTTTTCGACTCGGTTTTTTTTTTTTTTTTTGAACAATCGACATGTGTTTGCGGCCATAATAGGGAGCAAGTTCTTAGTTTTTTTACCGTTCCGGGAAGCTTAATACATTGTTTAATACGAGGTGGCAACACCAGTCCCTTTTCTTGCCTTGTTACTTTATTAAAATCCTTTAAATCGTGAATTGTCAATTACTGGTACACTGTCAACTACTGATACATCTACTCTACTAGGAAATATAAATTCTTTGTAAGGTAATTTTTCTGTAAATATTTTTCTATTGAAATTTTTCATGTTTTTAATCACCAATGTATTTTGCACAACCTTTTCAATAGTCAAATTCATTTTTAGAAAAATTGAAATAACTTATCTAAACATAAGCATTTGTATTAAAATTTGCAAGCGATTTAAAATTTTTCTTAACAATCCTGAAACATATGCAGATAGAAGCTTTTTGAAATTCAACTTTTAAATAATCCTCTCCATACATCGAAATGAGATTTAGCAATCTATGAGCTTAAGTCTGTGAGAAATAAATAATATTAATATTACATGTTTTTGTAATAATAAACAGAACCAATTTCATTAGGTACAATTCTGAGATATTCAATAAACTCTGAATTTTATATATTCCAACGCAAATAAATACAGTAAAACTACGTTAATACGGACCATCAAAAAATTCGTTTTAACTGAGGTTCATATTATCCTAAAGCAGGTAAATGTGTGAAAAAATGTGAGTATAAAACACAGAAGTCTTCAGACGAATATGTAACTTTTATTAATAGGGCAAATTCGATTTCAAACTACGATAGATATTGATAGAAAGTTTAAAACTGAATAATTGAAAAATGAAGAAATTTGAAAAAATAAAGTGTACACGTGATTATGCTGAGGTTATGGTCGTGATCGGTAAAAATCAGTCTGTGTACTTTGATTTTCTTACTTTCTTTTACAATAAACTTCTTTATTGTCATGAGATATTCTTGGAATTAAAGTCTTCTCTCTTTCTAAGATCTGCAGTTTAGAGCAAAAAGGAGCAAAACCACTTGTCAAATAGAGGAAAAGAGCACTTTGGTGTGGTTTTTGTGTGAAAACTACCAAAAACTTGATTTTGAAATGAAATCGCTTCTCTTTCTAAGATATACGCTAGATGAGTTTCATCACGGTATAAGAAGGATAGGGAGTTCGACGATACCGCGTGATACATAGAGAAAATCTCGAACAGTCATTGTCGTCGCGAATGAGTGAAACTGGGGGCAGTACACTTTAGGAAATGGGTGCTAGAGTTCAGTGAGGTAGAGGGCGCGTTGAAAGACAATTTTCTTCACCACCGACTTATTCATACGTGAAGACAGAGGATCAACAGCTTGGAAGAGTTTCTGATGAATAATGAGTTGAAGTTGGATGATGTCTATATACAGATAATAACGTGTAAACCCCGAGTAAGATCGTTTGGGATCGAGCCTTCACCAATAGCAAGGTCTAGGTTAGAAATGTTGGACTGTAAACTCATTGTGTGACACAGACCTTCACTAAAACTAATGTAATTTCCCTCAGTGCATTTGAAATGTAAACATTTGCTCGGCGTGAGATTGATGTTGTAAAAAGACTGTTCTTTCGGCGGAATCGATATGACAAGCGCCTCAACAACGCCTCTATGAATATCATAATAGCCCTCGGGAATTTTTAATAACCCTCTTTAATTTGAGTTGTTCTGAAATATCAGATGGGTCGAAAATAATACCACCACTCATGAATCCATCGTTTGTGTCACTTAAAGTCATAACAAATGGGGGTTTTCAAATTCTTATTCAGGAATCCAGAGGTATAACACCAATGTTGATATCAGCTGGAAATTTAATTAAATGCTCAGTGAAATCAATAAATTGTACAAAATAACCAGCCAGCTTAGTCTCGATGCCTGCTGCCCTAAAACAACTATACCTTTTAAAAAGTCAGTGGCTTTAAACTTCCTTTGTAATTTGGAACTCTTTTACAATCCTTTGGTACAGAGGTGTCGTCTTGAGACACATTAACAAAACAGAAAAATCTGAAATGCACTTAAACGGAGAGTCGTAATTTGGAGTAAGAGGAATTCGCCCCTCGAAGATTGCATTCAGAGCAATATTAAACAGTGTTTACAGAATTTGTGTGCATTAAAACAGATCCCTACATTTGGAGGCAAACTGAAGGTGACATTGTGGTCTAAAGCAGTGTCGTGGTAAAATACACTGGTGCTCAAAATTAACAGGACAAACACATTTTCGTGGATTTCTCTAAAACTACTGGACCGATTCCATTGAAATTTGGGGGTTGAAGCAAGTTAACAATGCCGTTTACTACTAACCAATAATAATCGTTCAAGTCCTTCTTTGCATATGTAAATTAAGCTACTTCGAAATAACCGTCTTTGTGACATCGCTTTTAAAGGCTGCTGCATGTAAGTTTTGGACATTCTAGCCATTTTACGGAAAGATGGAACATCACCGAAGGTTAGAAGATTCCGAAAGATGGAGAGCAGTGGGACGATTGGAGGCTGGACAGACCCAAGCAGAAGTTGCGAGATTTTTTCATGTTTCGAGAAATGTCATCTCGGAATTATGGAGACAGTTCTAAAAGACAGGGACGATATGCAGACGACCAAGGCAAGGTCGCCCTAGGGCTACCTCAAGGCAAGAAGACAGGTATCTTGCTCTAAGAGCCAGGCGCCATAGGGAGATGACGGCCACTCAGCTCGCAAACGAGCTCTCTTCTGCTACTGGAACCTCTGTTTCGAGGCATACTGTTTACCGGAGGCTTCATGAGAGGGCTGTATGCCAGGAGACCAGCGGTCTGCATCCCACCACTCCAGGACACTGGAGAGTCCGGCTGACTTGGTGCAGACAACACCAGCCCTGGACTCAAGCACCATGAGCCTGTGTTTTATTCAGTGATGAGTCGAGATTCAGCATAAGCACGGATTCCCGGCGAATTTTCATCTGGAGAGAACCAAGAGCACGCTACAATCCCTCTAACATCACGGAAGTTGACCACGATGGTGGTGGTGTCATGGTCTGGGGCGGCATCATGTTGGACGGACGCACAGACCTCCACGTTTTTGAGAAAGGCTCTCTGACTGCTCAGAGGTACAAGGACGACATCTTAGCACCCTATGTAAGGCTCTTCAGGGGTGCCTTTAGTCCCCATTTCATTTTTATGGACGACAATGCTCGTCTACATAGAGCAAGGCTGGTCAACTAATACCTCGAAGAGGAGGATATTCAAAGGATGGAATGGCCAGCAAGATTTCCAGACCTGATTCCGATAGAGCATGTTTGAGTGCACTGGGCAGGAGAATTGCAGCTCGCCAGGTTTCTCCCAGACCCTCCAGGAGCTACGAACTGCCCTGGTGGAGGAGTGGGGTTCTTTGCCCCAACACCTCATTAATAGCCTCAAAAACAGCATGAGGAATCGCTGTGAGAGCTGTATTGCTGTTAGAGGTGACCATACACCCTATTAGCCTCCTAAAAAGACCCTTAATGCAATCTTGTTTTTGACATTCCATAGTTTCATGAGCATGGTTTGAAATTATGTTCAATAATTATTCGTGATAGCTTATTCCATTACCCTACCAAATTGTGATAGATTATTCTATTACCCTACCAAATTTCAATGGAATCGGTCCAGTAGTTTTAGAGAAATCCACGAAAATGTGTTTGTCCTGTTAATTTTGAGCACCAGTGTAGAATGTCTTTCAAAAAGGACTGCAAAACCAATTTGACTTATGTGTGAAATCCATAATATTTGGAATTCTGACAAGCGTCTCAATGTTGAAGTCGATTTGTTCCTCGATGAGATCGTCCTTAAAGCCAATTTTAAAAGCATTGTTTATAGCCGTAATGTAAAGTAGGGAGCATAAAAACTGGCAAAACTGCAGTATTTATATAATATTAAAGTGCATGTAAATTAATGAGCTTACAACATGCAAAATCGGTTAAAGGGTTCATTATAAACGTAGGTAGGGCAGGTATATCGCAATGAAGCCATATAATTAACGCAAGGTTGTTGCATAGTTAATTTACGGATAATATGAGCAATGGAGCAGTTCTTTGGGAAAGTGTCATCAGAAATAGACAGGAGGCCAGTGAAAGATCAGGTATACCTTTGAGAACATGTTACCGAATAATGAAGAAATTGGATTCAGGAGAAGACATCGAACGCAAGGCTGGATCAGGTAGACCCAAGATACTAGAGGCTAATGATCGATGCCATATCGCACAGTTGGCCGTCACCATCCACAGATTTAGTAAATGTGCTCTTGCCAAACATGGCCTAACAGATTTCAATGACTGGAAACGTCTTGTAGAAGAAATGTGGGACAATATGTCGTTTGATCTGTTGGAGTCGTTTTTCGATGGCATGCCCTGCAGATTGCAGGAGTGCTTGCAAAAACAAGGAGGGAAGATCAAAAAATGATTTTGCAGCACACATTATTGTCAAATGTTGCCGGTACATAACGATACCTTACTTGTATAGATGTCATGTTTCCTTATATTAAAACGCTTGTTTTGGTTCTTGCCAATTTTTATGCTCCCTACTTGAAAAGGGCTGAAATTGCGTTTCCGATAAACATCGTCCTCGGAAATGCAGCATACTTGGTAATCGATGATAAAATGGGCCGTTGAGCTGACACGATTTTTTTTCACCTGTAGGCAAATTTGAAGGCAATGTAACAGAAATCTGAGTCTTTGTACGTGATGACGCACATTCATGAGTGACGTAGTGCACAACATGTCAAATGTTTAACAGGTCAGCCTCTCCAACTGTTCCTGCTGTGCCATTTCACAGAAGCTTCGCGAACTCCTCGTCTCATATGCCATCTAATAATCCTCTCGCTGTTAAACACTTGAGGTTTTTCACACGCTGTAACTCGTTCTTAGAATATACTTGCGACTTCATCAACATTGTAACCTTTAATTTCATACACAACAGGTCTTCTATAAATGGTTTTTTGAAAACCTTAAACACTTCCTGCATCCAATTAAGTAGACATCCCTTGTTAAAAATGTTTTTCACTCGTGAAATACGCACGTGATTACTGATTTGTAGCTTAGGGGTTGTTAGCAGAGCTGCTGTGTAAGAGCTGCGCAGTTTCAATCACAGGGCTGTTGCATTTCGATCACTGACATCCGATGGAGCAGTACCAAGCAACCTGTGAACATGGCTGTTATAGCTTTGTACAAGAGCAGGTAAGGCGTCTATTTATCTGTGTTTATTGGCAAATGTAAAAAACCATAAACATTCTAATTTTTAGCGTTCAGTTAAAACTGGTTCAGTAGCAAAAAATGAGCACTGAGTTCTTTAAAACAGTCTTAAACATGTTTATTTAAAACCTCTTTCCCTTTATTACTGTCCACTTTAAGAGTACAGATCTACTTGTGAATAAAAGCTTTCTGAAGCTCAAGTGCTGTCTTCGTTTTTACAGCTACAACCTAGTTATATTGAGAGAAGACATCAATGCAGGTAAGAAGATATTAATACCTATTGTTCTGCTTTCACAGGTTGCTCAGGTCAACCAACTCCAATATGAAGCTCAGCAGACTGAATATTTGGTCCTTATTAAGCAGATGTTCGTTTTAAGCGAGTCCGTATAATCAAGCAATTATTGTTTGAATGGAGAAAAAAAGCGCATGCGATTGCGATGGATAATAGTACAAAAAATTAAGCAAAAACAATGGAATGGAACAACCAAAACGGTAGAATAGAGGTTTTCCTTTTTGGATGATAGTAGTGTCAAACGTGTTGATGCAGTGTATAGGCTGGCACACCACATATCCATTTGCATATCTATTTTTCAGAATGATTTGTTCGTGTATCTAAACCACGGATGTCACTAAATACTGCTGAATTTCCTGGGTTGGAAAATGCTTCAACCATGCCAAACAGTTGAATTAAATCATTTGCAATGTATAGTTTATTTGTATCGTTTGTGAGCTCAGTCAGTTATTGACCAGTTCGCCAGGTCATGGGAGCCCATACCTTTCTCAACTGAGACAAGATAACAATTTTTTGAAACTTATTTGAAAATTAAAAAACAACAAACTGAACACCTTGAAACTAAGCAGTTACTTAGAGAAACATGTAAAGAACAGTGAAAAAAATTCGGGTGTCTAAAAACCAAAAGAAAATTAGTTATTAAGCAAAAACAATGTAATGGATCAGTACGTCGACTGTTGGCATTTGGGGTGATATATAAAGAGGGTGACTTCTTAGTTGTGCATTGGGTTGATCCAACCACTCAAAAGCCCTTTTGTTTGAGGCCATTCAGAACCAGCACCCCTGCTAGTAATGGCCAACACTTCCCCTTCATTTTTCAAAATGGTAACTGAAATAAATTAGCAGCAAAATTCCAAAATGACACCCAAAATGAAAATTCAAAATTTATAAAACACAACTAAAATTTAAAAATCAAAATTTACATTCAAAACGGCATAATTCATTTATTCGCACTCAAAGGGGGTGGACCCAAAAAATTAAAAACCATTCCAGGGGGTAGACCCAATTAAGCCATAAATTTACGGAAAACTACTTCCGGTACGCCCAGTTAATACCTTATCTACTATAATCTATTTTAACCAGGGGATATGAGGCTCAGCAGACTTAATATTTGGTCCTTATTAACCAGACGTTCGTTTTAAGCGAGTCCATATTATCTGCCATTTGTAAAAACTTAGTTGATTCTCAGTTGAAATCGTTTCTCTTTCTGAGATATTCAATTTGGAGAAAAAGTAGGCAAAACAGCGCGCAAAGTAGATGAACACTCAAGGAAAAAAGCACTTTGGTGTCTATTTTGCATGCAAAACTACCAAAAACTTGATTTTGAGTTGTATAGAAAACATAGGTCTTTAGACAACCAAAAAAAATTGATTCATTTAACTGAGAGTCCTTATTATCCGAGCTCTTATTAACGAAGTTCTACTGTACATGATTTTCTTCATTCTTTTCTTTGTTTGCCTTCTTTCCTCAATCCTACAAATTCGTATATCACGACTTTTGGAAATTAAAGGCCTTCGACGTACTCTTCTCATCTTCTTGAGACATGTGTATAATTGAATTATACAAATTTCCAAATAACACATAAAATGCATTTAAAACAAATGTAAATAACGTGCCATACAAAAATTAATTTTTAGGTGTAAGTCATGAACAAAATGTTTAAAGGTAGTCAGTGTATCATTTTATTTTTCTTAAAGGTAGTCAGTGTATCATTTAGGCAAAACTGAAAAATTCATTAAATGTAGTTTATTTATTCATGAAAAGTAGTGAACAGAAAAATTCTCTCCCCTTTAATTTTCTTAGAATATGCCAATTCTCAAAGGCTCTAAAGAAATATTCTCTCTCTCTTCAAAAGAACACAAAATTAAATAACATTATTCTATTTTTCTGTATAATTTTTCTCCATTTATTCCGATTCATGAAAAATGTTCTCTTTCTGGAGGGTAAATTACTCAAATAAATATATTACGAAGGGGTATCATAAAGTTTTAAATTGTTATCCGGAAATTATTTGAGCTATCTGTATGAAATTGCATCAGTGAACTTACTGGTCTTTATATCTATGATGGTGATAAAATTATTCATTTTGTCCTTTACCTTTTTTTAAAAGTTCCACCAGATGGCAGTGAAAAGTAAGATGGAGAAAAGTGGAGATTTGTAGCGTGAAAATGTTCCAGCATTTGAAGGGAACAATGCCTGGCAAATCCATGATGAAATAATGTGTTTTTAGTAAAGATTGCCCATCATATGACATTGCTGTGAGCTGGGAAAGAAATTTTCAAGTTGGCCACTTTGTTCTTCACAGACGATCCAAGAGCTAGGAACCCATCATTCATGGATGATGCGCTACGGGAATGTTTTATCCTGGAGGACGGAGAGCAACCATCCAAATAATAATAAATGAAACTGGGTCTTAATTATGTGGAAAATTATTCAAAACGAACTGCACATGTTTAAGTTGTCTGCACGCTGGGTGCCACCCTTGCCGATTCCTTTCCAAAAGCAAACATAATACTTGAGGTTTTTCACACGCTGTAGCTCTTATCAGATATTGGCCCCTTTAAATCAGGATGAAGAGGAATTCTTTAAATTGTCTGATAACTATAGACAGTTATTGTATTTACCAGTAAGATTCAGAAATCAAATTGACAAATAACTTTAATGGTTATTTTTGGTTAATTGGCTGATCATAAATATCAATCAAAAGATTCTAATGCACCACCCAATTAACCAACAATAACCCAATTGGTAGAGGCGTCGAGCAAGATACTCGTGGTTCTTGGTTCGAATCAAGGTCGAAGAATTTTCCCTTCCATTATTTAAAATAATATCTGAAATTTACATATATTTCAGAAATGCTTCTAATTCACTGGCCTGTGTATGCGCATCTCAACAGAAAAACACAAGAGGAAATGAGAGCTCCCAAGGGATAACGGATTGACGGAAAGTATCACTAGTGTTTAATTCGAAGTTTAAATAAAAACTGCACAATATTTAACTCCTCTATAAAATATAAAAAGATATGAACCAAAGATACAGATAAGAAATTTTACTTTAATTGTTCATATACAAGACGCAATCAAAGTACACATAGTTCGCCTCTTTTGAATTGCTGGTACAGCACATTTAATGTGGTTTGAAGTTGTTTTCCTTGGATATCTTGGATGTCCTTTAATGGTCGGGAGTGGTATATAAGACTACTCTTGTCAAACAAATATTTAAACCTTTGAAAAAAGTAAAATTAAATTATACAATAAACTTACATACATTACAATGTGAATTATAACAAAGAACAACTCTTTAACCACAACAATACAGTATTACAAAATAATACAATATTACAAAAAATATTAAATACCTTGAATACATATTTCGAAAGCAAAGGCTACCATCACGCAGCAGGTAGATGAAATAAGAAAAATACCTCCTTATACAGGGTGGATACAAAAATGAGCCCCCCTATTTATTTTCGTAACCGAAGCAGATATGTCAATTTTGATGAATCCAATAATATTTTCAACATCCCAAAAATGCAAATTTGGACACATTCAAATCCTATCTTAAAAATTGTACAAAACAATTATTTTTAATTTACTAACAGCCACAGTGCATAACTAATTTAAAATTATTTTACTCCAAAATTTATCATAAATGTGCTCAATGTGACGACCATTAACACCATAACACAACTGGGCACAGAACTTAACTGGGCACACCTGTCAGTATCTCGTTGGGCCACCTTTTGCCTTTAATACTGCGGTGATTCTTCGTGGCATTGATTCCACGAGATGTTGGAAGGTGGTGGGAGGAATCTGACACCATGCCTGATGGATAGCACTGTCTAGTTGTGCTAGATTGGACGATGGTGGATCCAGCCGTCTGATGGTTCGTTCGACTTCGTCCCACAAATGCTCAATTGGAGTGAGATCTGGGGATTGTGGGGGCCACCGAAGTAAGGTAAAATCCCCCTCATGTTCCACTCCTGCACAATAGGACCACTCCTGCACAATAGGAGCTCTGTGGCATGGCGCATTGTCTTGCTGGGAGTAGCCATCTCCATTGGGGTACGCCATCAACATGACAGGGTGGACTTGATCGGTGACGATACGGAGGTATGCTGTGCCATCCAGACGTTGTTCAACACGTATTAACGGACCCAACGCATGCCAGGAAAACATTCCCCAGACCATAACACTGTCCGCACCGACCTGAAGGGTTGTATTCATGCATGCTGGGTCCATGCTTTCCTGCTGTTTCCGCCAGGTTCTCACGCGGCCGTCTGCATGATGTAACTGGAATCGTGACTCGTTAGACCACATGATTTGTTTCCACTGCTCGATAGTCTAGTCCTTGTGCTCCTGAGCGAACTGGAGTCGTTTCCGCTTGTTGGCTGCAGACAGCAAAGGTGTGCGGACAGGTCTTCGGCTTCCGTACCCCATGCGATGCAGTGTGGGGCGGACAGTGCATTCAGAGACTGTTTTGGAGGTCCCCTGATTAAGGTCAGCAGTGATTTGATGCATAGTTGCCCTTCTGTTATCCTTTTCCAGTCATGACAGTCTCTGTTCTGTCCGATCACCAACCATCCGCGGGCGGCCACAACGCGAACGTTGAGACCCCGTCTTCCGGTTAACCATCCAGTCTTTAAATACTTTAACGAAGGCTGCTCTTGAGTACCCCACGAATGCTGCTGTTTCGCTGATACTCGCTCCATAGCTCCGAGCACCTACAATCATCCCACGTTCGAAGGCTGTTAAATCGCGTCGTTTACCCATAGTTGAAGAATGGAACACGTCTACTCTTGTCGACGACACTCAGCTTCCCTTTTTATATTGATCCGGCCCGCTAGTAACATTGTGGCGACGTCCGTGCGCGCATTTGCATAATAATATGCTCACTCAGTGTATTGGCGAGCATGGTTGATGTCATTCCTCGGCATGCTTCTTCAATACGTGCTACAATATCCTGCAGTGAAGTGGTCTGTGTGGCATAAACTTTTTCCTTCACGAAGCCCCACAAGAAAAAGTCAAGTGGTGTTAGATCAGGTGAGCGGGGTGGCCAATGAACTTGTCCTCCTCGGCCAATCCATCGTTGTCCGAACGTCTCACTTAGAGGCTCACGAACGACCAACCCATAATGTGGTGGAGCTCCGTCATCATGGAACCACATGTGCAGATAGGAGGCCAATGGCAAATCATCAATGAAATATGAGACTACAATGTTGAGAATTTCAACCCTGTAGTCTTCTGTCCGTGTTCCGTCAAAAAAGTATGGCCCTACTATGGAACCATTAAACAGCCCACACAACACATTTGTTTTCCAATTCACTTGATGTGTTGCTTATCGCAGACATCGAGGGTCTTCTTCTGCCCAGTGATGACTGTTGTGCCTGTTGCCAACTCCATCCCGGGAAAACTGTGCCTCGTCTGACCACAACACCTCATCTGCAAAGTTCGGATTATCATCCAGGCAGGTAAGAAACTAGTTGCAAAAGGTGAACCTAGCAATGTAATCCGATGGCAATAACTTCTGGTGGCAATGAACGTGGTATGGATGGAAATGATGTGCGTGTAGGATGTTGAATACAGTTCTGTGATGGTATCCAACATCTGCAACTATTGCTCCGCTGCTTATGTGAGGATTTGCTGCCAAAACTATTGTTGTTGTTGTTTCCTCGTTGCCTTGTGCCATCAGTCGACCTTGACGAATATTCATACTGCCTGTATTCTCGAATCTTTGAACAATGCGACGCATTGAACGACGAGATGGATGGCGTTCGTTAGGGCACCTGTCTTGATATAACCTAACTGCAGCATGCCAGTCTTGTCTCCAAAGCAGAAGATCATGTTGACTATTTCAGGAACAGTGTAGCTTGCCATCCTGGAATTGTTCTGTCTTCTGTACGCTGAGACATACCTTTTATTTGCTTTTCCTCATAAAGTGAATGTTATTATGGTAATTATTGGTAATTTTTTGATTTGCATGTTGAACATTCAAATGTCTTTGTGAAGTGAATAGGTAGGTAAGTAATAAATTCAACATGTGATTGTTGGTGATTCGTTCATCGGATTTTGGAATTTTTTTTGTTTTTTTCGGAATTTCATGCTGAACAGGTCTAAAATAAAGGTAAAAATAATAATTAGAAAAAAAATAAACTGAAATAAATGAAATTTTCACTGTCCAAAAATTATAAAAGCACACTACTTTAAACAGAAATCGAAAATATGGATCGCAGAATTTTCTATCCATTTTCTAATTATTATCATTTACCTGATGTTTGGAGTTAGCTCCAATTTAATTTTTTTATTTCTTCAAATGGAATTTTTCGTGTATCTGTTACGGTTTTTAAGATAGGATTTGAATGTGTCCTAATATTTGCATATTTGGGATGATGAAAAGTGTACCATGGGATAAGTCACCCACAACTTCCTATTCATTGGATTCATCAAAATTGACATATCTGCTTCGGTTACGATAATAAATGGGGGGGAGGCTCACTTTTGTATCCACCCTGTAAATTTATATAGATGAAGACCCAATCAGGGAGGTTTGTCTATTTGTTTGCGATTGGTTTTGCAAGATGACGACCATGAGTCTTTGGTTGGTGCTTGGTCGAGATTTAACAAATTATTCTTATTGCTGCTTTGCATTGCTATGGTTTCAAAAGGGTCGTGATGACTAAGTTTTCCAACTGGATAAAGTAATTTTAGGTTGTTTATATCGAAAGTATGGCCGATATTAAGTGAATGTTTAGCCACGACAGACTTTTCTGATCTGCGATATTTTCTGTTGGAAATATATTCTTTAAATCTGGTACAAACGTTTTTTGTCTGACCGCGTTTTTTGACGGTTTTTGGGCATTATGTTACAGCTAATTTCGTAACTACCTGATTTTTTAAGATCGGGAATTTGGTGTTTTGTATTATCTTGAATACTTCCCTGACTGGCTCTTCCCCTATATATAAGGAGGTATTTTTCTTATTTCACTCATCCGCCTGCTGAATGATGGTAGCCTTTACTACCGAAATACGTATTCAGGTATTTAATATTGTTTGTAATATTGTATTATTTTGTAATGGTGTATGTTGTGGTTAAAGAGTTGTTCTTTGCATTAAAATAAACTTACACATAATAAAATGCCAGAAATATAATAAATGATATAGTAAAAATATAAGCAGTTAAATTTTTTAAACTATTAACAAGAAAATGACAATGAAAGATAAAAGAAAAAGAATAGGCATATACAGTGAAACCCAATAAGAAAATAGACACACTGCTCTTCGGGCATCTATTTATTGCACAAAACTATTTGTATATATATTTCTTACATATGCACATCAGAATTTTGCCACCGCGCCTTTTGCTTTCTGCAGAGCTTTAACCCAATTGGGCATGGTATCAATGATTTGGTCGATTTTGGCCTGTGGAATTTTGATCCACTCGGTACGCAAACATTCGAAAAGTTCTGTACGTGATGTTTACGTACGATCAAGCATACTCCAGACTTGTTCGATGGGGTTCATATCGGGTGACTGACTAGCCCATGGTAGTTTCTGGACGCCAATTTGTGCCTCCCAAGCCTGCACTCTTCGAGAAATATGACAAGGAGCACCGTTCTCCGTGAACAGAATGAATATTTTGTCAAGAATTTCGCTGGAAAATATTGGCAAAAGACCCTGCTTCAATCTTGAGATTGTTTTTATGCATTAATGTTACCCACACGCGACACGAGCTGTGATCCCCTGGTGCTCCAGGATGGCACCCCACAGTATGCTTCACAGTTGGTTGCAGTCGGCTCATGCTGAACTCTTGGCTGGGTTTTCTCCAGACCCCTATCCGACCAGTACAAGAAAACTGAGCAAATGACGACCCATCTGAGATGACATGATTGCCAAAAACTCAAAGGGCGTTCCACCATCTCTGTCGCCCAGTGTTTCCTCTTTGAAATATGGAATGCCGTGTGAAGAGGTTTCTGCCTTGCAGCTCTCCCATGATAGCCTAGCTGGTGCAGATATCTGAAAACCGTGTTAGACTCCCTTGCAGGTGTTCTGCCACGTCTGAAGCCTTGCAACAGGGATTTCTCTCAACCACTCCTTTTGCAGGCCTCAGTTGTCGTGCTGTTGGTCCAGACCGCCTTGCACGTGATTCTGCAGATTCCTTTTTTAGTGTTTTGAACTATGTAATAACCCTCTTGACAGAGGACAGTGGAACATGAAATGTGCGGGAGATTTTCCTTTGGCTGACACCACCTTCGTATTGTCGAAAAATACGCCCTCGTTGAAAATCACTCAATTCTATGGCACCAGGCGTTTGAGGTATGTTTCTTCAAGATGAGAATAAGTTACTGCAATCAATATTGTAAAATATAAGTGCACATTCACAGTTATTTCTATGAAAAACCTGAATTAACCTGAAATGTGGGGTGTCTATATACTTATTGGGTGTCACTGTAGTAAGTAAAACTCTTGTATATTTTAAAAGCTTGAAAAAATGTTAAACTTGCTAAAATTATAACATAATATAGGGCTACTATAAATGATTCATTCGATTTCAAAACACTGTATTTTCCAAAGAATTACACAGTCAATTCATATTAATGTGACTACCTGTCAGTAGCCAGAATAACCACCTTTCGCGGCGCGGACAGCTGCGAGATGAGCAGGAAGAGAGTCAATAAGGTTCTGGAAGGTCTCCATTTTATTGACTACACAATTAGTGAAATCTTGGCGAGTGATGAAGACGTCAGGTGTCAGTTCGTGATTATATTTCAACTTGTACGGAAACCGCCAAGTACAATGATCGCCATACACTGCTGTAGGAAATGCCAAACCGTCGGGACACTCCACGCGCTCTACATTCCCCGTGTTTGTTCGACTCTGGGCGATAGCAGTGGATGGTGAGGGTCGGCCACTTCTTGAACCTGCAGCCAAAGACCACGTGGCTTGAAATCGTCGTATCATTTTTGTCATTGCAGCACACGTCATAGATCTTTTACCAGCTCGCATTCCATGCATGCGTCGATTTGTCCGCAATGCCATACTGGCAGTTTCCTTATTCTGATAATAAAATTTAACTAAGACTGGTCTTCTCGATTAATGACAGCATTTCTATGCCTACAATTTCGTTACGATGAGACCTAAAAACTATCACTATCTGCTTCCGAAATAGCGTTTGCAGCGAGTGCTGTTATTTTTATATCATCTAAAAATGTGCTATTATCTGTTGGTCAAAACAGCGAACAATTCTAGCATTAATTTTTTTTTCCTGGAAAAATATTCGACTTCATTTAATTCGTTTATGTGCAAACAGAATTTTTTTTCATCTGCATTCGTGTGCGAATTATTGAGTTTTAAATTTTTTCCTGACTTTTGGATCACCCTGTACTTTGGAAAATGCAGTGATTTGAAATCGAATGAATCATTTATTGTGGCCGTGGGTTGCGGAATTTACCCCTTTGGATATCAATCTTAATTAACTAAGCTTGAAACAGTAGCTACATTCAAAAACTCCGTGCTAGTCGTGTTAAGCGTGTCGTGTTAAACGATCCGTGCTGAGTTAATTTTTGAATGTGCTCGTGTTGTCTGTGCTGTCGAGCACGATTTGCGGTAGGGTATTGTTGATCATATTTCTATCAATAATAAGCACGAAATTGTCCCTATCGTAGGTGATGTAACAATGTATGATTCTTCCGTGAGCCAATGGAAATCAGCTAAATGAACAGGTCGTTAGCATCCAGTAAGTCGTGTCCTAATCACAGACTACTATATAAATAACAGCCTGTTCAATCGACAGTTTCCAAGTTTCACCGCAGTAAAGGAGGAGGGCG
>JAHWFO010016258.1:0-14829 GCA_023313115.1 Rhysida immarginata | reverse complement strand
AAACGAAAAAAAACACACTTCACAAACAACCGCGTAGCTAATCAACCAATACTGATATTTGCAATCAAAAAAACTGCCTTGTAATCAGCGGATCTGTCAGAAGATGGCGACACCAAGCGATTTTGATTGGGACCAACAGGGCCCGCGCAATTCAAACAGTCTACGTATTTTTTGAACAGACCTCGTACGTCATATCTAAGGTTTAATCCATATTTAAATTTATGGCAGGTTTTCTAGTAAATTACTCTTGAAGAACAGCATTCAGTTATTGATAACCGCAGTAGTTCCAAACTGATGGCACTGTACCTTTTTAGAGAAGCAATTTTTTAAATAACTGCAAGAACTCTGATGTAATTGAATTAGGAGGAGTATAAGAATTTGGACAAACTGACAAATACAATTTGGCACATTTTGTTCACTGACATACGCATCACTATCTTCCATAACATTTGCAGATTGAGGGTTTTTATACGGGTGGACGAAAAAATATGATCACCTGCAAAAGGGCACAATATATTTATTAGTAGCGGGTTGACCCACCCTTAGCCCGAATTAGAACTTGTATCCGATAAATACAATCATGTACAATGTTCAAGGGAATACACAGATTTCTCGTGGCTTTCAGACCATGTGGCTGAAGCGGAAACCTAGCATGCACTCATCTCTCGAAAATGCCCTGCATAGGTCAGGATGTTGAGCTCAGGGTACTGAAAGAGGCCAGACGAAATGCTTCGTTTAATCCTTGTGCTCATCGAATGATGTTTGGACGCTGCTCATAATGTGAATTGGGGCACTGTCGTCTTGGAACGCAGGCTGGAGATTAGAAATGGAGATGATCGGCCAGAATTGCTAAGACCTTCCCATGCAGGACTACCAGTGCCACAGAGCCTCCTCCATGCTTGGCCGTAGGAAGGAGGCAATGCTATTGCGGGACATAAACTCCCCCAGTGCACTGTGGAAAATTAAGTTCTGTTTCGGACCAAAAATCGATAATTTTTTTTTTTGTTACTAAAGATAGTGTTAAAATTTTGCACAAACATAAAGTAGTATATGACGCTTCTGATGAACTGCTTTTTATTAGAATTTTTCGTAATACAACATTTTTAAAAAATAAATAAAAATCCAAAACTTCAAAATTGATATTTATTTTATTTTTAAGTAAAAATATTACTTTCAAAGTGTATGAAAATACCTTAAAATAGCTTAGAAATCGACGAACAATACATTAAATGCTTATCTACTAATTATAGAAATATTTAAATAGAAATATTCTGAATAGTTGGTTAATAACAATTTTTAATCAATTGTTTCTATAGGTACATTATAGGTACTATATTATACTTGGGGACCTTCAGGTTCTGAAATCAGTTCGCTGATTTCCAAAAGCTGCAGAGTATCTTCATCAAGTTCCTGCACATATTTGTTATACGGTTTTCTAATGGTGGTGATGTACGGATCGCAAGTGTGCTTGATCGAGAGCATTTCCTGGCATGATGAAAGCGAAATTTTTTATAATCCTTATTACGGGATTCTTGCGCATCTTCTGAAAGTTGCCCGATAAAAAGTACTGCAAAATGATGTATGATATTTTCTCCGTGAATTAAGATGTTGTGTACTGAAGATGGCATATAGTACCATCCATAATTACTCACATATATTCGGGCATTTTCTATACCATAACTACCAAATAGCATTTATCATAACACCTGAGGAGAGAGCTTGCAGAATTATGTACAGTCGCTAATAAAAAGTTTCATCTACTCCAGTAATTTCAGCAGAGCAGATTGCGTTGTAAGAAATCTTCTAGCAGTATTACCATCATTGGTATTACCACTTACTTGTTTTGGTTTGTCGATGATCAACCCTAGCTCCTCACGAAAACCAAGGACTTTATACAAAGCAAAACAACACCGAAAACACTAGTCCACATAATAATTCTTTTTAATGACTCATATGTACATTTTGGAAACTATGTTTCCTTCATCAGTGAGTGAGGAACAACGACAATCGACAATCGAAAAGTGAAGTGTACATTTGTTCAGATGGGACGAAAGCAGTGCTTTCACAAAACTCATCGAATCAGAAAAAATTCCAGAAGAAATACACTGAGGTAGTCAAGAAGCCTGACCAACCCAAACGGTCTTCCATATTATACAAAGAAGAAAATAAGATTGACGATTGTCAGAAAGAAAATACAAACGAAATAAAATACAACGAGAAAGAAGATTATCACATCTTCCAGTAGTTCCGGGAACGAAACTTTGCTGATGTCTTAAAAGTTGACGTCAGGAATGTGCTTTGGTGTTCGATGCTTCATATGCCACTTCATATCCATTGAGTTCTTCAATATTCCAGTCACTAGGTCATTGTCGTGAATCTTCATCTTCTGCACCATAATCAAAAGAAGATCGTGTATAAACTTTCCGATATGGGCCATGCTTAAATCTGAGTGGATGAATTGGTTTTTCACAGTCCTTCTACCAAGCTGGGTAACATTCTGGAAAGACTGTAGCTCGCTCCATCTGCTTCTACAGATAGTCGCCCACTCAGGCATGCCATAGAGGAGTATGGTACGAATAATCGACTTATACACAAGAACTTATCGATGCTGAGGGTGCTGTTGTGAAACAGGAGAGCTATGAGACTGTACTTTAGCCCTGTTTGCTTTGTTCACGAGAGTCTTGAGTCGATGATAACGCCAAGATATTTGTAGTTTTCTACCCAGTCCAGTTTCTTATTGAATAGAACAAGAGAATCTGTGGGATGCTTGAACTTTCTGTTGAAGTACATAGTCTTGCACTTTCCGACTTTAGGGTTCAGCTTCCAGCAGTTAAACCAGACTTCGAACATCTTCAAGGCGTGTTGCAGACGAGTGATAACGTGAGCCGGCTTATGTGGCCATGTCATAATGGCAGTATCGTCAGCATAGAAATATAGATTACAATTTTTAGGGTTCGGGAAATCATGCACAAAATAATTAAATAGCACAGGCCCGAGGACAGAACCTTAAGGGACATCGGTCTTTACAACACGGGGCGTGGATAGATTTTCGCCACCTTTAGCTTGATAGGACCTGTCGGTGAGAAAGGATTTCATCATCAAAATCAAATCGGGAAGAAACCCGTCTCTAGTATTCCTGTAGACAAGGCTCCCATGCCACACTTGGTCAAAAGCTTTACTGACATCGAGAAATACCACCCTGCAATACCTGGAAAGGTTCAGGCGGGTGTTCAGGTCTTTAACAAGCCACCATATCTGCATCTGACAAAAGTGGGTGGCACGAAAGCTGAAGTGCTCTTTCCGAAGTAGATCATTGGCGAGACAGTGTTCTTGGAATCTGAGGAGGAACGTTTTCTCCAAAACCTTAGACATCGAGGGAAGCAGGCTAATAGGTCGGTAGCTCGCGAGAATTGCTGGATTTTTATTTTTATTTTATTTTATTTTATTTTATTTTATTTGTTTGTATTAATTTGTGTTTTATTTTATAGTATTTTACTTTCTATCTTATTTTGTATTTTATGTGCTTGGGGATACTCAACACAATAAATTATTTTCAAGACGCAGGGAAGTAAGAAAATTTCCAGCAGTCGCAGACGATATTAGAGAGCTCGTCATAAAGTTCCCGGGAAATTCATATGGGCGTTATTGCTCGATTTCTTTTTCAGTTTCTTATGATGGTGGCGATCCCTCCGGCCAATGCTGTTCTTCGTTAAATCTTGTGGGACTTCATCAAAGTTGATAAAACTATCTTCCACACGCTGAGACATGATTTGGCTCTCGGGATTACTGTTGATAGGAGTAACAAACTGCATTTCTAGTGAATCTGCAATGACTTGGGCCTTGTCGTGATCAGTTTGCACAGCTTGTGGTGTACGGAGTTGATGAAGCGTATCATTCTTCTTCTTCTGTAAGGCTGTGACCATATTCCAAATGGAATTGTCGCGAGCCGACAAGCTTTTGAGTTTGTCATTCCTTCTAGCGTCGCGAAGCTCTTTTATCTCTTCTTGGACTCTTTGCACTAGCCTGTTGTACTTGGTTTTCAGCCATGGTTCACGATAGCGTTGCCATAGCCTACGGATCCTGTTTCTTTCAGTAATTAGCTTCTATGGCACTGTTAATACATCTGGTGATGTCTTCAACACGTTGATCGATGTCTTCCGTACAGTACGCAACGTCGGGACGATAGCCCATAGTTCTTGAGAATAACTTTGAAGAGCTTATGATGATGTTTGAGTTCTTCTCTGAAAGTGATTTCAACATTGTCAAAGTTTAGCTCCACAGGCTTGTGGTCAGAAGAAAGGTCATCAATCGTGAAGATATTGTATGGTTTGTAGAAATCCTTCAAGAGCGAGATGTCCAAAACGTCACTAGTAGGGGAGTGGTCGCAGTAGTAGGTGTCCTCCACAGGTCCAGCAGCGATGATGTCATCTTTTCCTTGTATGTACCTATAGAGAATCATGCCATTGTAGTTCTGCGTTTTCGAATTCCAGCTTGGATATTTGGCATTTAGGCCACCAGCTAGAACGACTGGACTGTCACCACTGAAGAGTTCATCAAGCTCGCTAACGTCAAGAGAATGTTTAGATGAACTGTAGAGCGCCACGAACCTCACTTCACCAAGGGAGACGTCATTGATAATGATGGAGGCCGATTCCATATCTGCATAAAACTTGGAGACTAATTCTTGGTGTTGAATTCCCTTCTTAATGATGATCGCAGCGCCCCCAAAAGCACACTTTCCAGCGTTTGAAGCCATATGATCATTACGGTACACACAATAGCCAGGTAGCTTGAAGTCTTAGCTTGGTTTGAGGTGCGTTTCACAGCGGAAAGCAACGTCGATTTCCTGCTTTATCAGAAAACTGTGAAATGCGATACGGTTTCGGGGAATCCCCCTAGCGCTCCATATCACGCACCGAAGTTCACCTTTGTTTATTACAGTATAACGTCGTGCAGCCATAGTATAAATTAGTTGGTCGTAAGGAGCCCAGTCAACTGTGGGTAATTTTGCCTAGATTGGAAAACAGGTAAAAGATACGTCCTAATAGTTTATACATATCTGGTAGGTCGTTAATGTTGAGGCCTTCTTCTTCCGGCTTAGACACAGCAGCTGCAAAGGATTAGTCTGCTGTCACTTTGGAACTAAGCATCCTTTTAACCTGGGGCTATTATGGACATTTCGTGTAGCCTGACGCGTGCTGTCCACCACCTCTAACGAACTTTGGGGGGTCTATTTCTTTAATCTTGGGGCAATCTCTAGACTGGTGCCCCTCTGCACATTTGTTGCAACGAGGATCTTCCGTGCAGTTCATGGATACGTGTCCGAATCGCAGGCAGTTGTAGCATTGTAGTTGTTTCTTCTTCCATCGAAAGACCTCTACTAACACTGCCAGTGGCCCAATACGAGTGATGTTCCTCAATGACTGGTTGTGTTCGGTGTTTGGAAGCAGAACCAAAACCATTGACATATCTATGGATCCTTTTACTTTCCTGAGTTTGATTACTTTTTCCGGGAAGTAGTTGGTTCTTCTTAGGCCTTCTTGGAAGTCATCCAGATTATACATTACATCCTCATTACGAATCACGTATTTCAAGACCTTCTCAGACTTCAGTTGATGATGCTGAATTTTTAAAATATTGTCAGACGTAATTCCAGAGACTAACCTGTTGTGAGTTTCTTCGTCTTCACATTTAACTTTGACAGTTTCAGCTCTGGCCGTATGAACAGTGATCTTTTCCACTGGAACATGCTTCTCGAGCTCTGTTAAAATCGTCTTAACCGGCACGCCATGAGTCCGCACGATAATCGGCGGGACATACCTCTTCGTGATCCTTTGATCATCATTAGCCGAGCGACTCTGTCTATTCTTCTTTCTAGACGCGCTGACGACTTCTTCGTTTACTCTGGAGACGGTATTTAGGTTATCGATCCTCGTGCCCTTTCTGTATTTTTTATTACGAACATCAACCCAGGGACTGTCTTCTTCGTTTTCTTCACTTCCGTCGGAGTGACTTTCTTTATTTCCACCGTTTGTTGAACAGTGACGATCATCAGTTTTTTCCATTGTCTTCAATTCATGCACTTTTTTAGTAAAGAAGTAGATTTAAAATTATTTCTTACCTCATTATCTTCCATAGAGTTCCCCGCCTTTGGAGTCCCGGAGCATTTCTCAAAGGCTTCCTAAGTTCACTTATCTTGTGAATAACATCTCTACGAGAGTCTTGAATTTCTTTGTTGATACCTTTGAACTTCTCCTCAAAACTTGTATGTAGGGGTTCGACTTTTTCCTCCAGTGCACTATACTTAGCGTTTATTTCATCCCGGAGAGCTTCAAGCATTTCGTTGAACACTGCTCTTTTATCCGGATTATATAAGATAGGAGTTGTAATATTAAATAAATAATTAAAAATAGTAACTCCTTTCGATTAAAAAAATAGAAAAAATAAAATAAATCTTAACAATTGATAATGAAAGTCAACCAATGTGGAGTAATGCAATATATGAAGTGGACGGAAACACAGATGAATCGAAGGTCTCGTGAAGCGTATGTAGATCTGGATGAAGCAGACGAAACACAGGTGAAAAGATGAAATACAGGAAGGTCTTGGTGAAGGTCTAGGGAGAATGTTACAAGAACAGCATAGGAAAAAACACAATAACAGAAGAAGAAATATGATGAAAGTCCGATGATCAGGAACGTTAATATCAATTTTAATAGAAATTGAAATAATTAAAAAAAAACGTTTTCGGGATATTTTATCCCATCTTTAAAATATTACGTTAAAATATAATGAAAACATAATAAAGAAAACAATAAAATCAAAACAATGTGTGTTTGATTGTTGTAAACAGGGTAGGGTTCTACATTCGCTCCACAAGACCTTCGATTCATCTGTGTTTCCGTCCACTTCGTATATTCCATTACTCTACATTGGGTGACTTTCATTATCAATTGTTAAGATTTATTTTATTTTTTCTATTTTTTAATCAAAAGGAGTTACTATTTTTAATTATTTATTTATCCGGATTGCTTGTTGTTTTTCGGATTGTCGCGTTTTAAAACTTATCTCGTAGGGTTTTGCTATGAAGGGTGCTTGTATTGGTTGTTTTCTTTTTGTTTTTTGATTTTGTTATCTGATTGGTTATTGTATGTTATAATACTCTGCTTCTCTTGTTGTTCCTCACTCACTGATGAAAGAAACATAGTTTCTGAACTGTATATCTGAGTCATTAAAAAGAATTATTATGTGGATTAGTGTTTTCGGTGTTGTTTTGATTTGTATATTTTTGTACACAGTTTTTGGCTTGATTAATTTGTATCCAAGGACTTATGCTCTTGCTTCTGTACCAAGGTCTTCTTCTCTTGCTTTAGCCGTTTCTTTTCACCGCAAAATGAGTGCAAATAAACTAAAATGGCGTGGTATCAGTGAATATTTAATAATAAATAAAAAACATACACCAAAATATTGTTATAAATAATCAAAATGTGAAACCGCGATAAATGGCGGTTTTCAGTTTTCTGACTTTTATCACTTCTTTCCCGATAACTTCGGAAACCGCACGTTTCCGCAGCTAATTTTTATAAATGTTTTTATGAATACCTAGGCTACAAATCAATATTAAATGTAAAGCATGGGGAAGCGTGGGTGACTGCCAAAAGTCTCGATGAACTTAAAGAATATTTTTTTTCTCTTATTTTATTGTGCAATTAATTACTCGTAAACTAAACCACAAAATTAAAAACGTAATGGCTAAAAATGGCATATACAGAAACCGATGGTAATATTCCATCCGAAGTAGGAATAGTGCAAGGCTGGATTCGCGGATCTATTTTTTGCTACTTTTTCTAAGTCTATTTACGAATTGCAATTGTACTCTAATCTCTTTTCATACGTCGATGATAATTTCTTATTGTTGTGCAGTAAAAAGGATTCTCGAGAAAGTTATAGTGAGCAAATTATGAGGATCTGAACAAGATTAATACAGGGTACGAAGATCGACAGATTAAAATGAATAGAGACAAAAACAGAATATATCATCATAACAAAAAGGTACCTAACGATTAAATAGTAGATACAAAAATATTGGGTATATATTTTGCTAGTATTTGTTCATTTAATAAGCAAATTCAGTTCCATGGTTCAGACTCTTTCCACAGAAAAAAATTAAGCACTTTATAAGCACCTTAATTTTCATTGTACTACGATTGACCTACAGCTAAAGCTTAAAAATTGAAGCTTTTCATAAGCTTTATACTTGTAAAATGACATTGAATAATATATATAGATCAATTTAATAATTTATTAAACACAATTGTTAATATCTCATATTTTATGTTAAGACATTTCATCTTTCTTCGCAAACATAAATTTTAGAACAGCAACAGTCCTTATTGATCAAATTCCCCCCTCCCCCCCCCAAAAAAAAAAATCTGAAATTTTTGTAAAGTTAAGAAAGTACTACCTGCGGTGGAAGATCAACGAGTTTCACATCATAGCAACAGTATCAACATCATTAAAACTACAGTATTTTTAGAGCAACATACACGTAAAGTAAGATAATAAAAAGTACTTCTGTATTATAAACAGGTAAATATAATACCCACACACACAGGGATAGAGAGAGAAAAGAAGATGCAATATCTATACTAAAAAAAGGTTTAATTATGACATACTCAAAACAAGATACAAGAAATTATCAGTGCTAATCTATATATATAAAGAAGGATGTTTGTGGGTCTGTCTGTGGGTCTGTCTGTGGGTGGGTCTGTGGATCTGTGTGTACGTTTTTTATACAAATCTACAGTTTTATTCCGATCTTGATAAAATTTCGCATACATGACCTTTAAAGCATGAGGAAGGTCACTGTCTACCTCAGATTTCGGAAAAATAATAAATATCGATAAAAAATCGATATTCATGGTTATGGCAAGGCATATTAATGAGAAATATCTCATGACCAACAATGCAAGGCAAAGTTGGTACAACAATAGGTATCAACAATGGTATCAGCACGCAATTCACAAACACACTGCATGAACCAACAATATATATCTCATGACTAACAATGAAAGGAAAAGTTTGTGCAAGTGTAATTATCCCGGGCAACGCCGGGTACCTCTTCTAGTTTAAAATATAACTGAAGAACTATTTCCATTCAAAATAGAAGATGAGAATAAAAAATATAGGAAGGGGGAAGAAAAGATAAGAGAATAATATCTCTAACTTTGTTATCTTTAGCTTTTTTCCTTAAGTCATTTGATTTTAGGAAAAATTCAATATTCTTTAAAATCTCTCCTTTAGCTGCAAATTCTTCTGCAGCTTTTTCAAGCTCGTTTATTTCTCTTTCTATTTTACGCTTTTTTTTGAGAAAAGCTATTAAAATCTTCTATTTTTTTCTCTTTTGTGATTTCTGTTCAACTGCTGCTTGCTCTTTTTCTTTTTCTAAATAATTTAGATATCGTTGTCTTGCAGCTGAGACAGAGTCTCTCGGATCTTTTGTTATTTTCACATCCTCAATTTCTCCGCAGAAAATTATGTGGCCATGGATAATTTTCTGGGAAATATAAGATTGTGTCTTAAGATTCTCAACTTCAATATGCTTTTTGTAGAAAAACCTCTTTCCATTGCAGCCTGGCCGTGGGACAATGTTAGCAAAGCCTTTATTATTTCCCATAAATCTTTATATTCTTCTTTCATCATATAATTCCGAAGAAAATTATCCGGTCTGTCTTTATGAACATCAAAATGTACAAAATCATCCTTTTTTAATTTTACTTCTGTACTTAGAAATTTTCTGAACTGATTTAATATCTGTTCGCATTTATCTTCAGAAATCATTTTTGAATCTGATAGCTTTTCGAGAATTTTTTGCATTTTTGCAACACAGCTTTTTTTCATCTGTCATTAGCCTTGGATCTAAACATACAAGATGCCGAACTATACTGTAATTTATTGGGCATTTTTCAATGATTTCCTTAAGCATTTTTATAATGAACAATCTGCAGTCATTTTTAAGCACCAAACTTTCCTTTTCTGTAATTTTTTTTCTTTTTTCATATCTCTCAGCAATTTTTCTGTACAGAAACCTGTACGAATATCGTTTATTGGTGTCAAAAACTGTTCGAAGACAAGATTACAGATTTTCACTACCGAAAATGATTCTACAGTGTCAGATTTTAATATATTATACATGGTCAAACATTGTTTAATCAAAAGAAAAATGTCAGTAGCTAGAAACTGTAACAACGGTTTTTCACTCTGATACAATATCAAAAATGGATGAAGTTGTTTCGCTACTGACAGAAAAAATGACATCTTTGCACTGATCAAGGGATCTCTGCTTGCATTTTCGACGATGTTAAAAGACTGGTGGGTTCTTCATCTTGATTGATCCTTTACGGGCATTTTGAACATACTGTTTTATGTCCACCCATATTTCAATCATACGTTCAGTACATGAAACGTTTTCTAACCACCTGTGTTTTACAAACTTTAGTGGGAACTTTTTATGGTTTGAAAACTTTACGAAGTCGGCTCTGCGGGCTGGGGAGTCCTTGAATAAGTAATATGAAGAGCTTAAAATTGAGGACACATTCCACCCTGTTTCTGATTCTCCATGTTTAAATGCATTATTAAGAATATGTAGACCACAGCTGCCAACATTGAGGATCTTACTTCCATAGTTATTCATAACATTTTCTTGAAGCTTTTCGTAAAAAGACCAGTTGACAGCAGGGCCATCCATAGACACCTGCAGGATTTTATCTTGGTGTAAATCTTCTGTAGCTTCCTTAAAAGCGTTTAGAATATCCTCTGATGTTGAGTGGCCAATAAAAACAGTAGTGAAGTAGCGGGTGCACACTTCATTAAGTTCTTGGTTCCAAAATCTTATATGCACATCCATTTTTTTCTCTTGTTTGGTCTTGTTTAATGTTTTATACCCTGACTTTAAATGAATTGAAAGTGCTATTCAATGCGACGGTTCTCTCAGTAATGAGTTATGCTACATGCATATGGACAGCTACTACTTTCGCTCGATTACAACCCTTAAAGGTGGCCTATAACGACTGTTTTCGCACAGTTTTTCGTTTAACAAAATATCAGTCCATTACCTCATATTATAGCGAAAAGAATATTTTTACTTTCAATGGATATGTTGCTATCCAAAAGTGTAAAACACTAGCAAACGCCTTGCGGAATGAGTGCCATCCTTTTCATTATACACTGTCAAATCAATGAATTATGACCAGCACCCCTTCAAGGCATACGCATGGTTCGCCCCAACAACGGTTACACATTGCAAAATTTGCATAACAGGCTTACAAGGCAAATTTGCAGCTGGTGCATCAAACGGCAGGTGCACGAACCTCAAGATGGGTAAACGTCCGGATTTAACGGACATCCAAAAAGGGATGATAATAGGCTATCGCAGCAAGGGTGGCACCATCTCCGAAACGGCGCGATTTGTGAACTGTTCACGGTCTGCTGTAGTGAAGGTGTACAAAGAGTGGACAACAGGAACAGAAATCGCGTCCCAATATCATCACTGAAAAGGGTCACGAGCCATTGACCAACGGGGTGAGCGGCGCCTACGATGACTCATAAAAGGTGACAGGAGAGCCACAGTCCATCAACTGACCACCAGATTCAACAGTGATGCCAACAGATGTGTATCGGACATTACCGTTGAACGCACCCTGCTACGGATGGGCCTGAACAGTCGAGGCATGGTTGCTGCACCCATGTTGACCAGGGGTCATCGTCAACGACGCCTAGACTTTGCACGTGAGCACCGCCATTGGACCACAGACGAGTGGGCTAAGGTCGCCTTCTCCGAGGAGTCAAGGTTTTTGCTCCATAAGATTGACGGGCGATGGCGAGTGCGTCGTGAACGCCATGGAAAGAGACTGCAGGAGGCTATTGTGGGCTGGAATCAGGCTGGTGGGGGTATGTGCATGTGTGGGGGATTTTCTGTTGGGAGCACTTAGGTCCACAGATTCGTCTAGAGGGCAATTTGAATGCCTGTGGCTATCTGTCAATCGTAGCGGAACAGGTGTACCCGTACATGCTCACGATGTTTCCCCAATGTGATTGGTTCGAGGAACACTCTACTGACTTTCGAGTGCTCCCTTGGTCGGCTAATTCGCCGGACATCAATCCAGTCGAATATCTGTGGGAGCACCTTGATCGCCATGTACGGCAGCTGGACCCTCCACCTATGACTCTCGAAGCTCTGTGGATAGCGCTTCAAGCGGAATGGACTGCCATACCATCGGACACATATCGCGCACTTTTTGCATCCATGCCACGATGCCTAGCATCAGTTATAGCGGCGAAGGGTGGCTACTCCTATTACTAAGCGGGTGGTTATAATTCAGTGATATGACAGTGTATATCAGATTATTTCATGGATACAGTGCACACCAGAACCACACAACGATATAAATTTATTAGTCAATGGCAGTCCATTTTTTTGTCAAAATGTTTTCCAAATAATGCAATAAATATTTGGAACAATCTACCTGAAAATATTCGATACAAAATATATGATTGTTCGCGTATATCATGTACTAGAAGAGGTACCCGGCGTTGCCCGGGATAATTACACTTGCACAAACTTTTCCTTTCATTGTTAGTCATGAGATATATATTGTTGGTTCATGCAGTGTGTTTGTGAATTGCGTGCTGATACCATTGTTGATACCTATTGTTGTACCAACTTTGTCTTGCATTGTTGGTCATGAGGTACCCGGCGTTGCCCGGGATAATTACACTTGGATGTAAAATGAACAATCTCAAAAAATTAAATTAAATTTTGCAATATCTTAAAAATAAACACATGAAAATGCTTAGAATTAATACAGTCAAAATTCTTAATGAAAATTCGAAAAAAAACTTTTTAAAGGCTCACAATGGATGGACCTCTCCAAGGATGCCACTGCTAGTCTAAATAATTTCTTACTCACGTAATCTTACCTCAGATGTATACTTAGTGTTGTTGCAATTTCCACTCTTCTCTCGATGTGTTGAAGCAAAACTTGGCCATTCATCACTTTGCGCAGTCTAGCGGTCGCCGATTCTTCTATTTTCTTGCTTCCCATTTGCTCAATACATCACGGAGCTAAAGGAATGCTTCTTCTGTCGTCTTTCCACTCTTTCTCAATAGTCTGCTAACTCTCCATTATCTCCAGTTACTGATCATTTTTAAAGATTTTCAAGAAATTGTTAAGTACTAAGAACTCTCTTTTCTAAGAAAAGCCTGAATAACAGGAATTCTATGCATTGTTATAACATCATCATCATTTTATGTTCATTGTTATAATTCTTGGAAAGATTGCTTTAACATTACATCATCATTCTGTGCTCATTGTTATTGGTGAATTGCGCGTTGATACCATTGTTGATGCGAACACAATGGGCCTATTGTTGCACAAACTTTTATTTGCATTGTTGGTCATGAGATATTGATTGTTGGTCCATGCAGAGCGTTTGTGAATTGCGTGTTGATACCATTGTTGATACCTATTGTTGTACAAACTTTGCCTTGCATTGTTGGTCATGAGATATTTCTCATTGGGATGCCACTGCTATCTCCATTTACTGATCATTTTTAAAGATTTTCAAGAAATTGTTAAGTACTAAGAACTCTGTTTTCTAAGAAAAGCCTGAATAACAGGAATTCTATGCATTGTTACAAATTGAAACTTATCCATATTGCATCATCATTTTATGTTCATTGTTATAATTCTTGGAAAGGATTGCTTTATCATTGCATCATCATTTTGAGCTCATTGAAACCATTGTTGATACCTATTGTTGCACAAACTTTTATTTGCATTGTTGGTCATGAGATATATATTGTTGGTCCGTGCAGAGTGTTTGTGAATTGCGTGTTGATACCATTGTTGCAAAAACTTTGTCTTGCATTGTTGGTCATGCGATATTTCTCATTAATATGCCCTGCCATAACCATGAATATCGATTTTTTATCAATAATTATTATTTTTTCGAAATCTGAAGTAGACAGTGACCTTCCTCATGCTTTGAAGGTCATGTATGCGAAATTTCATCAAGATCGGAATAAAACTGTAGATTTGTATAAAAAACGTACACACAGACCCACAGACCCACCCACAGACCCACCCACAGACCCACAGACCCACAAACATCCTTCTTTATATATATAGATAAAGATAGATAGACTCATGTAAACAATATAATAATATTCTCAAAAAACATATCAGTAATTTGAATGATTATCGAAATGGTTTTTAGACGTCATTGGTTTTTATTGGCCTACTACTCTCTAAGAGTGAAGGCCTTTGTTTTCGTTTCAGAAACTCAATTTTTTTTCTTTGCTGAAATCGACTTAAAAACTCATGATTCGTAAAGATATGTTGAAATTTTCAATAAAAAATTTTCCGTCTGTACGTATGTGACCAATTTGTGCAGCTAACTCCTCTGAAACGGCAAATAACCGAACCAAATAAAAATTATGAATACTTAGAGGGTTCCATAAATTGTGTCTTAGCGTATATTTTATCTCAATTGAGTAAGCCTTTTTCGAGATATTGATTATTTTCTAAAATTTAAAAAATGGCTGTAGCGTTCAAACGAGCGAACCAAACTCAATAAACTCGACACGTACGTACTCCTCTCATTAAGGCGATTTCTTTTTATAAATGACTTGTTTGGCTGTGATGAGCCGTTTTGGAGTTATTTACTATCCCCTTCCCCAAGACCCCTTCCCTGTCAATTTTTTTTTTTTTAATTTTTTTTTGAAATTCAGACAGTGGGGTTCTAAAACTATACATTGACCATTTTTTA
>JAHWFO010016244.1:0-11093 GCA_023313115.1 Rhysida immarginata | reverse complement strand
ACAATATCACAAAACTGTAAATAAATAAACAATTAACGTGAAAACAATTAGATTAAATCTTACGTGCACCTCAGTGCAAAATAACCAAAGCTTAATGAAAGCTTACAATTTCAGCCTATGCTTCAAGGTACACTTATCCTACCAATAAATTACGTCATAGGCCTAAACGTAGGTCCTTACGTTACAATTCAGCTAGTAACCTAACTAAAGCTTACAAGCTAAAAAAAATGCATACGACAATTAATGTCTTAATGTTCAAAAACTGTAATTACTAAATTCACCCAAAAGTAAATTACATCCAAGGCTCTAACGTAAGCCTTTACAATTACAATTAAACTTGTAACCTAACCAAAGCTCACAAGCTAAACAATTGAATACGACAATTAATGTCTTAATGTTCAAAAACTGTATTTACCAAAATCACCTAAAAGTAATTTACAACAAAGGCTCTAACGTAGCCTTTACAATTATCATAAAGTCAGTTAACCTCAAACAAAGCTTAAGAGCTAAAACTAACGCACATAAAGCTACAAGAATAAATGACTCGAATGATAAATACAATATAATAAAATATCCGGCAGCCGAGCTGCTTCTTTTGAAGCAGATGGGCAGATGGTATTGCCCTCTACGGAGTTAAGATCTAAAGAGATCTTACAGGTGGCATTATGCAACACCCAACGTAAAACATTAAACACCTCTAACGAGGCAACATGAACTTGGCCCACAGCTTTCGCTGGTCGGAAGCTAACTCCCGACACCTACCCGCTTTGGCCACCCGGGTAGGCAGCTAAAACTTAAGAGCTAAAGTCTAATAGCCGGAAAATTTTATAGTTTAAAACAATACATTGGATATAAGCTAACTAGGAATACAGCAAGTTAACTGGGTCGGCCTAAAAACCCATTACCTAGGAACGAACCTCTCAGCTAACTAAAAAAAATATTGAATAACAATTCAGCAACCAAAGCTTAAAACTAAATGCAAGTATTGAAACTCAAAATAAATGCACCAGTTTATTGAAACAGTTCACATAAAATTTCGTGGCCAACACAAGAGCTAACGAAAGCTCGAAACGGCGCACTTGTAAAAATTTACTGTCCATAAAACGGGTAGCAGAAATTTCACAAATAACTCTTGTCCAAAAGACACAATAGATAAAGTTCCAAGTCCGGGAAAAGTTCATTAAAATTAAAATATTAGCATAGGAAAAGATAACAGACAAATTACACAGTAAATGCAAAAATCTTTTCACAAAGACGAAACCAGCCACAAGATTAACCTGAGGGAAAAGGTGATATGAAATTAGCGTAAATCGTCAGACAAAACAATTTAGGCTAATTAAAGAGGCTTAACACAATTTTATAAAACACTAACGGTAGAGCACATTTCGCTTAGTGTTTTATGTAGACAAAGCCGAAGTCGCTATCGAAGTAGGCCCGTACGCCTCCGGGCCAAAACCCACACACATGCGTATTGAAATGCAGGTCCCGGCGACTTAGTTCAGGAAAAGATAGTCTGACCACATCGGCCATAAGGCATACCGAAAACGACACACTCACCAAGTAGTCCAGCCGGTAGGAGACCACAACGCTCGGCACCCGAGGCAGCCCGTAGATTGGCGTCGTAGAAGCCTTCTTAAGTTGAGGAGACTCGCAACTTGCTGCGCACGCATTCTCCGCTGACGAAGCTTCTCTGCACGGCCAGGAATCACACGACGGGACACTCGCCGCCTCCGTAGCCGAACCCGTTGAAATCGCTCGAGGACGAGCCCGCTCCTCCGCCGAAGACAAACTCAGACATTCACGATGTCCTCCGTCGTTCCTATCTGGGAGTTTTTCTTTGCTCCGTCCTCGCTCGGTAGCCGCCAAATTCCTTCTCCTGCTCCGTCGATAACCTCTCGACGAGCTCGCAGAAGAGAGGCTCGCTCCTCCCTCATTGGCTGCTGCTAGCTGATGCTCCTCATGACGTGGTCGAGGATGATTTCGCTTTCGTTGCGAATTGACAAATACTCTGGAGCGCAGACGATCACCTATGCCCACGGAATCATTAAAATTCCGTGACACAGGATAGACACTATTTCAAAGATTCCGCAAGGACAAAACAGGTTGAGAACGCTGCTGTAGAGGATGGGATAAAATAAGTTTATGTGTTGGAGTGCAGCTTAAACTAAGCATCAGAATTACATTGTGTGCTAATTAGGATATCGGGAAAAGATTTTTTTTAATTAAAAATACGAAAAATGGCAGATAGTTTGATGTGCGTCTTATTTACATAAGATACTAATGTTAAGTCACTTGAAAACATAAATGAACAGTTCTACTAATGGATCAAGCGCAATAATATTAATAATATTGATAATAGTGCTAAACACATGTCTCATTTTAGCAGATCGCGTGTTTAATCGCGAAGTTATTTTACCGAAAAAGGACTAACACAGCAGCCCAACTTAGTGGTAGGTCATATGTCAACTGTTGCAATTAGAAAGATGAGATAAAGGCGTCAACGAGTATTAGACCTGGGAGAGGACATAAATTTGTTTCATCACAGGTTGGTTGGTTGGTAGGTTGGTTCGTTAGGTTTATGGGTGGTTCAACATCTTGGTTAACATGTGAAAACATGAATAATCTTTTACGCATTCCGCAGACAAACGGAAATTCCATGCCCACGGCGGGATTCGAACCTATGACACGACGGATTCGAGAACTGGAAAGCCTACGCCCCAGCGCTCTCGGCTACCGGACTGGCGCATTCATTATAGGTAACCAAAGACGTTGCTACTGCCATTGTCGGCAGATTTTTGTTTAGCGTTGCTGGTATATACAGGCTCTGTAGCAAGGCCGCAGGAGTAATTTATATGTCGGATTCGATGGTATGTAAAGTGGATCTATCGCTGTTTCCTCTTAACTGAGAAAAGTTATTGGATGTTATCCATATAAGATCAGCGACAGATGTTTTAATAAGGAGATTCAGAGAAACTAATCACGTCTGCTCTTATGTTGTTAGCAAGAATTGAAAGTTTAAAATTGCTGACATTGGAACATTGTGGGGAGATGAGGCCCGTTTTATCTGGATAGTATTACAAATAACTAAGAGTAAAGTATTTGGGGTTCAGGCATACCTTAAGAGGTTCAACAAACTCCTATTTTACGTACTACTAAGCTTATACATCACTTTTGTTTGTGGTTATATTGAAATTGTATAATAGGCCCATATTTTTTTTAAAAATCGAAATGGAGTTGTGAGTTGTTAATTACAGGACAGCAATATCACCAAATGGTGGTCATGTTTGTCATCACATAACTACAGCAACGAGGATGCCTGTCTCACTTGTCTCACTTTCGCATATTGCGTAAACGGTACAGCAGTTACTATGCCCTGTATCATTTCACTTAAGAAAGTGTAGAGCTACCTGAAAGCTAACATCTATCGTGACAGTTCCTATCCTAATCTCGCAGCTTTAAAGGACAGCCTCCTCATCATGTAAAGAACATTCAGTCACTGCCACACTTGCACCAAATAGAATTTGTGATCACAAAGATGGTCATACTTATACACATTGAGGAATTGCCTGATGGACCACTTCATCGCCAGTCAACTAATTAAGCGTTTCCAGTCGTGAAAACATTGCTCTTGTGTAATGAATTTTGCTCTATCTACTCGTGCAATAAATAAAATTTATTTTCTACTCCAGGGCAGTTTCTGTTATTTATTTTCCTGCGAATTTCTGTGTATGTGTGTGTGTATCGATTTTCTGTCGATACTTTTATTATTTTATGGCTTGCTTAAAGTTAATATAATGTTTGTTAATAATGTATAGGGTCTAAGCAGATGTATTGCAATATTATATTCCAATAATCTAATAAAAATCTTATTTTTTATTTTATTTTTATTATTTTGAAATTGGCCATTGGAGAAATTGTGTGCTAAGAAACCTTCTTCAAATATTGTTTCAAAAAATGCCTTTAAAAAACAGAACGTCTTTTAAAATATAGTTACTTAAAGAAGAGCATAACATCCATTGGAGTTGGAAAGGTTCTAGGAAAGTAGCCATCCAATGGGGAAACAAACTCGAAACGAATAACAACAAAACATAAGCAAGAAATATAAAAATAAAGAGAAATTATTAACCAGTATAGAAAAATACCACAAGTAATTATACTCTGTCCAACGAAAGAAAAACTGGGCTGTCCAGTAATTTTACTTAATGTCTAACAATTGAGTTCGGAAATTTAAAGGGCAAATGACACCAAACAGGAAGTTGATTTCATATAGTTTTGAATACCTTCCTGATACTAAATATCAATTTTATTTTTCGTGTTATTTTTAATAAAGAAATCATAATTTAAAGGTCACTTCCGGTAATACAAATTCAGTTTGATTTTCGTCAAAAACCACGCAAGGACGCGTTGCTAATGACGTCAGGTTTGCCCAACATCGCAAACTGATCTTGCTTTGGCTGCTATTGCGCATAAGCTCAGTACAACTTTCATCATTCTTGAATCTGCCTGAAAAATTCGTCAGCATGGTTTATTGTTGCGCGTTTAATTGCAACAATTCATCTATGAGTGGGGAAAAAGTAAGTTTTTTCTGATTTCCATTGTTGCTTTTGGCATTTCTTCTGTAACAATAAAGGCGGTCATGGCCTAACCGTGACCACTGAGAGACAAGGCCTGATCGCGGAAACGTCATACATTGTTAAACATTAGAAGGACATTGTTATTCGTATTTCTACCAATAATAAGTCTTAAATTAGCCCTTCTAAGGATGATGTAACAATGTATGACGTTTCCGCGCTCAGGCAACACCACCTAGACAGATTTGTTGGCTCAGGCCTTGTCTCTCGGTGGTCACGGCCTAACGCACCACCTCCTAAAAAGAAAGCCAGACAACTGAAAAGTCATACATTGTTAAATCATCATAAGTCGACCAAATCTAGAGCTTATTATTGGTGGATATATGATTAACAATGGTCGAAATATGATGATGTAACAAATGACGATTCAGTTGTTTGGCTTTCTTTCTAGGAGGTGTTGCCTGACGCCTGTCAACAATAGACGTTCGCTAACTAATCGGCTCTCTAAGGCACTAAAAATATCGCTATCGAGATAATAAAGAATCAGAAAGAATGTAACATAAAAAAAAGAAAACAATAAGTTTTTATGGAAAAAAGTTACATATTTTTTAAGAAAGAGGCAACAAATTAGCGAAATGGAGGCCCCTCCATTCAAAAACGTTAGCTGCGTGTGACGTCAACTTTGGTAAGCCGAGGCCGACGAGATTAATAGGCCCTGTAAATCTCGTCGGGCTTGTGGTTTGTGAATCGCGCCACGGCCTATAAATCTCGTCGGCCTCGGTTACCAAACCTGACGTCATAAGCAACGCTATTGAGGGAGTTTTTGGCAAAATTCAAAATGAAGTTATATTATCGGAAGTAGCCTTTAAATTATGATTTCTTTATTAAAAATGAAAGTAAGAAAATAATAAAATTGATATTTAGTATCAGGAAAATATTCAAAACTATATGAAATCAACTTCCGGTTTGGTATCATTTGCCCTTTAATTAGACACGTCGTTTTTCTTTCGTTGGACAGATTATAGACGCAATGAAATATTACACACATAATTTTTTTTATTAAAAGAGATTAATAAAAGAGAAAAGAAAAGAAAGAAGGCAACTTTTCATGTTTAAATGTTTTCATAAATAGATGTAACAACATTATGAGAACATTTTTTTTTTAACGAGATACTGATGTGATAAAGTATGCTAATGAGTTTTCGTCTTATTCTTACGAAAAATAAAATCAAGTTTCGGATTTCATAAAGTTGTTAAATTTCACGGTAAAGATGAGAGTCAATGTGGAAGAATAGAGTAATGAATGAAATTATACTGCCTCTTAAATTTTATAATAATTTTCCCCGAAAATTAAACAATCTTAAAATAAATACAATATCAAATATAAAAAATGGTAGAGAATAAATGTGTCAAGGATGAGGTAAAAAATACAATTTAACTTCAACTATGACTGACGCCTATCCAGCTTTTGTGATTCACCTCCGGTTCTGAAAATCCAATCCGGATTCGGGCGTTAACGGGCAATTTTTCCTCAACTCCCTTGCCCCTTTTGAATCACTCTAGCATTAATTTTGTAGAGTAATTATGTTCATGTTCTTCAATATATTTTATTTAAAACAAAGGCTAAATTTCACAAACGGTTTAAGGACGTGCCATGAGCGACAAGTAAACTCTATAAATGATACAATAGAAGAAACAAGGATTTGATGATAAATTATTTGAAAAAAAATACGAGGGAAATGTTGGCCCTGCCTATTAAAAATTCGTTTGTTGGCAGGGAACTTTTGTCAAAATGAGCGCAACTGTAATAAAAGCTGAATTGTATACTAACTAGAGGCGGGTTTTGACATCCGACGAATCACTTTTCCAGTTATACTAGATTGAACAATTGATGAAGATACTGGATACCCCACGAAGATATAGACCCAAGTTGTCAAGAAGGCAGCGTGCAGGCTGATGATGGTTTAATTCTAGTGTGGGTAGTTTTGCATAGCATTGTTTGGATCCGTTGGTCCTTCTAGACACATCTCTGAACGGTTCCCCGCTATGTTGAGCTGCTCCTTGTGCACCCCTCCCCCCAATCATGGAATTTTCCAGCAAGATAGGGCTCCATGTTATCGAGCCTAAGTTGTGCAGATCTGGTTTTAGGGGCATTCCAACAAATGCTGTGGCCAGCTCGCTCCCCAGACCTGAACCGCATTGAACATTTAAACGACGTATTGGAGAGGTCTCTGCGCGCCCAAGATCCATCACGTATTAATATTAGGGATCTGTGGATGACAATCCAGGCGGCATGGCTCACATCTCGCCAAAACGGACCAGCCCGTTACAGAGCAACTATCCCATGACTTTTGGCCTTTGAGTGTATGTATACGAGAGAGACAGAGAGGCAGTAGAAAAGATTTTCCCCTTAATATGATAATTCAAGTTTTCCAATAATCAGAGAAATGTTAGAGAAACTAAATAAAAATAATAATTTCAAGAATAAAAAACAACATTTAATAAATGCAAACCGAATGAACATAACGAATATAATGTAACAAACAAAGAGAAAAATGACTTGAAATCAGTAGAAAAAAGTAAATATTTATAAACGTCATTTATTGATTCTGTGCAATAATCATGATCACACAATTAAGAGAATAATATTGTCATGAATTATTATAATAAATTAAGGAATGGGGAGCTCTCTGTACGGCCCTTCTTAATGAAGTTTATGGTGGGTATCCTTGACAAAGCTACGAAGAAAAGGCCAAACCGGTCGGAATTCTATGTAGTTTTTTTTTTCTCGCTATGTACTGCAATGCCTCCACAAACTTTATAATAAATTAGATGAACGTTGCAGAGGAAACAGCTGGGTTATCTAAATGACGAGAATATATCTTATTAAAAGGACACGACATCTTCGAATATCTTGAATAATATCAGAACAAATGATAATGTTCTATAATCTTAATATACAGTTTTTTATAAGCGCTTTTGAACGTTTTGCGACCATCATCATGAATACTTTCACAATAAAATAAACTTTCCAAAATTCTCTGCAGCCAATAGCGTTTAAGGGTAAGTGATCCATACTCTTAAAATGGAATAAAAGACTGACAAAGTAAAGGCGATTTGTTTATGGTGATTATGTGCTTCTATCGCAGTGACGATGCAGCAAGGCTGTACGGAGAAGCCATAGTAGGAAGCTGATTTATCACATTAGAGAGAAAGCACCAAGATGTATTTCCAAGACATATTTCGCCAACAAATAAATTCAAAGAAACCTTTTATAGACGTGAAACGGTATACATATATTTTAAATTTAAATGTGGTCAGTCTCCTTTTAATGGGGAAAATCGTAAAATTAATAAAAACAAAAAAATAAATAATAAACAAAGTCACCAATCTTGAAAAACGATGAAGAAACTTGTGAGATGGAAGAAAACTCAAAGGATGTAGTCTATTGAAGATGTTGTTGATAGCAGAAATAAACCCAGTCTATTGAGGATGTAGATGAAGTCTTGTGAAGATAATGTTGATAGTGGAAAACGATAATCTTGAAGGAAGTGTTGGTTTTGAAATACAGATGAAATTTTGAAGAGGGTGATCCAAATATTTCAAGTTTAGACGCACCATTGAAAATATTAATTACAACAGTATAATATTCCAAATCTTAAGGTATTTTCGATTTATAATAAAATTATAAGGTTCAAGAGATGTCATGATTAATTACGTTAATTATGCACATTATTTTTGTAGTCAGAATTAATTATGGGAAAAAGATCACAATTAACGGAAAGAGAAATTGGTTCAATCCTTGCTTATAAAGGTGAAGAGAAAAAGCAAAAAGAATAGGTGAACATGTTATTCGAAATTTTCTTAAAAATCCCGATACATATGGAAAGGAGCCAAGATCTGGAAGACCAAAAGTATTATCAGACAGGCAAACACGGCTGATTCGACGCACTGCAAGTAACTCTGCATCATCAGCTGACATCCAGGGTCATTTAAGAACCACCCAAAGAGTTCTGACATCAACAACTGTTCTCACCCTCAAGAAAATGAAGTCCAAACCATCACTTACTACGAAGCATAAAACTACTCGTTTGGATTTCGCAAACTATACATGTCATAGATAAACGAATGGCGAAATGTAATTTTTTATTGATGAAAAAAGGTTCACTTTAGATGGGCCTGACTGTTTCCATTAATATTGGCACGATTTAAGAAAATCGGAAATCACAATGAGTGCACGTTACAACGGTGGTGGTGGGAGCATGATTTGGGTAGCCATAGGATACAAGAAGAAAAGTGAAATAAACATTTGCACCACAAAGATGAATCAAGTTACGTATCTGGAATTATTAAATAATAATATATTGAGAAGAGGACGACAACTGGCTGGACCCAAGTGGATTTTTCAAGATGACAATGCTGGTCCTTACAGCAAACCCTGTGAAACAGCGGTATCAAGATAACAACATTCGACATCTTGATTGGCCTGCAAAGTCTCCGGACCTAAATGTAATCGAAAACATCTGGGGAACATTGGCAAGAAAGGTTTATGCAAATAGGAAGCAATATTCTGATGTTGAAGAACTCAAATCAGCTGTTATACAGTGCTGGGCAGAAATTGACCAAAAAGAGATTAAAAATTTCTACGAATCATTACCAGATCGTACTAGATCATTACTAAGCAGGGGTGAAGTACACATTATTAAATATTTATTTATTATGAATTTTTGTTTATTATAAGAATTTTTTCAGTCAGGCGACTAAATTTTTGTTGCATATAAATTAGAAGACATTTGTACACGAGGGTTTTGTAATTCGTTAACAAATAAATATTTTGTTAACTTTATGTTACCTTATTTATTGTAACAAGAGGTTTTTGACATAAAGGTTTTGCATCATTCAGCCAATTGATTTTATGAAAAATCACAAAAAAAATATTGCGTCTAAACTTTTGGCATGGAGTGTACATGTAACGAGAAGAGAAAACGTGTACGTGTAAAGCTAAGAGAAAACGTCTACATGTTATGCAATGAGAACGTCTACATGTAACGCGAAGAGAAAACGTGTACGTGTAAAGCTAAGAAAAAACGTCTAGATGTTGTGCAAAGAGAATGTCTACATGTAACGCGAAGAGAAAGCGTGTACGTGTAAAGCTAAGAAAAAACGTCTAAATGTTGTGCAAAGAGAACGTCTACATGTAACGCGAAGAGAAAACGTGTACGTGTAAAGCTAAGAAAAAACGTCTAAATGTTATGCAAAGAGAACGTCTACGTAGATCTTGCCTAGAGGAATGTCCATACCGAATTTCACTCCTTTATATGCATAAATACACCTAGACCTTTTGGTCCCCCTCAAATTTTCACCCCCAAAACTCCGACCTTAGTGGGCTAGTCAAAACCAAACTAAACAGTGAAGGTGCACACGCCCATAGTAAGCTACATATCGAATTTCAACCTTCTACCTTAAAAAATCTAGAAATGATGAAGGGTGATTCAAATCGTGTGTAAAATAAAACCAATAAGTAGCTCCATTTTTCCGCTACTTAATAATAAGCTTATAGATTATGAGCACTTGAGCAATCGTGTGTCGACAAAGCGATTTCACGTGCGCGCGCCGATGTCAATAATGCTTAAACGACGAACAGAAAGTAACAATATATTCCTTCTTGACAAATCGATTGTTGGCGCCATCGCCGTTTTTTTTTATACTTTTTTGTGAAATTTATATTAATAGAGAGGTTAAGCACCACGTAAACGTCACACGCGTTCGCGTCACGTTCGCGTTTACGTGGTGCTTAAACTCTCTAATATCATTTGTGTTGTTACTTTGGGAATGCAACAATTGAAGGGACATTGTTTCTCTTTCTTTTGTATGTTGTCATGTTTAGTGGCACGTTCTGTTTGCTTTACTTTTTTGGAATTTGTGGCAATTGTTGTTGTAACCACGCAACGTATGTTGTCGATGTTGTTAGAACTGTTTTTGCACCAAAAAACCCATTTGTTTCTGCTAATGCATCTATTCAGGGTGTGTCTAAAAAGTCCGACCGGTCGCGAAATTTTGCAGCCAACATTTCAGTCACTGTTGAGCCCGTCACAAAGCTCATCTTGGAGCCAACAGTGACTGACTCGAAATTTTGACTATGTCCGATCGACGTGGGAACGATGCAGGCATACCGGCATTTTAAATTTTCTTCCGATTCGGACGACTCTCGATTCATAATGTGACCGGTCACGCTAATCGCGATCGGCTTTGGATCACCGGTCGCAATTAGCGCGACCGGTTGCGTTATGAGTCGAGGGTCGTCCGAATCGGGAGAAAATTTAAAATGAATAAAGCCAGCTATGTATGCCTGCATCGTTCCCGCGTCGATCGGACATAGTCAAAATTTCGAGTCAGTCACTGGTGGCTCCAAAATGAGCTTTGTAACGGGCTTTGACTGGTCGCGACCGGTCGGACTTTTTAGACACACCCTCAGTCTCCTTTTAAGTATTATTGTAATCACCGAGGTGACCTTTCATTACT
>JAHWFO010016224.1:0-10432 GCA_023313115.1 Rhysida immarginata | reverse complement strand
TGTAGTTTAACAGCCTCCGACGATGGCGTAATGCCGAAACGCGTTAGACAAAATTAAATGTTTTCTACCGTATCATTCTTGACCTTTTTATTACTTTCAAAAATACATGTCACATATTTGGTTATTAGGGAAATGTAAGTTATGTGGTTCAAACTTTAGATATAGACCGACCAACCAACCATCCAACCGACTAAAACTTTAATTTTTAGAGTCCTATTACAGAATGAATGACATTTTTGGTTTAAAATTAAGAATATGTACACATGTAGAATCAGTACATATTCGGTTCATAAAAATTATATTAACACTATGAGTTAATTGTAGTTCATACAGCACTAATGAATTTGGTTTGTGTCTGTAGGTGAATTGGTGAATGAAAGTGTCAAACATATTTAAAACTTTAGTGATGGAATGACTGTTCAATATAAGAGTTATAACAATTCTGTTAACTTGTGCCAGCATAAGGAGTTTTTGACTGAGCAGTTGACTGGACCAAACCACTGGAAGGGGTAAAAAACCTGTGAAACTTATAGGTAATCTTCAATGGAGTGCAAACCAATATATTTCATGTACTCTGAAAAACGCGAGGTCTTTTTTGCGCGGTTTAGCGCAAACGTTTATCATAACAAATGCTGACCTAAATGACGGTCACTGTGACAAATGTTATACTCGAGCAACCTGGTAACCCATCGCGTACACACTTGTCGAAAAGGAAACACTTTATTGAGGTGGAAAAGCAGTGAAACAAACGGAGAAGTACATATGAAACTCAAACAAACGTATTTCACATACCCAGTCTGAAAAATCACAAAAACTTTTTAGTGTGTAAGTTTATCGTATCATCTGCCGACTTAGGTGACGGTACCTGCAGCAAATGTTATACTTGAGCAACGTGGTTACTCCTGCCCTCGCATATTTGTCGAAATGAAAGATATTATTGAGCCGAAATATTAGTGAAACTAATGGAGACACGTATTTCACATAACCTGACTGGAAATCACAAAGGCGTTTTAGTGTGGATTACTGCAAACGTTTTCCATAACAGATGCCGACTTAGATGTCAACCAACTCGGTAAATGTACTACTTGAATTACGTGAAAACCCATGGTGCAGAACACGAAGACATTTTAGCATAAACATTTATCGTATCAGCTGCCGACTTAGGTGATGGTCACTGTGTTGAATGTTATACTTGAGCAACGTGGTTACCTCTTGCCCACTCAAATTTGTCGAAATGAAAGACATTAACGATGCGAAATACTAGTGAAACTAAAGGCAAAACGTATTTCACGTGACGTGACTGGAAATCACAAAGAATTTTTAGCATGGTTTAGCGCGTACGTTTACCGTAACTGATGCTGACTTAGATGACATCCAATGCGGTCGATGTCATGTTTGAGTTATGTTGTAACCATTGTGTATGCATTTGTTGAAAAAAGAAACACTTTAATGAGCCGAAAACCGGTCAAAATAATTGGGCAGTTTTTATTTTGGTTTAGCGTGGTTTAGTGTGAACATTTATCGTAACAGCTGCCGCATTGATGACATCCAACGCGGTCAATGTTATACTTGAGTTACGAGGTAATCTTTGCGTACACATATTTATCAAAAATGAAACTCTTTAATGAATTAAAAAAGCTGTGAAACTAATAGGCAAACTTCACTGGTGCACAGAGTAACGTATTTCATGTACCCTGACAGAAAAACGCAAATACCTTTTTAGTGCAGCTATCGCGTACGCTAACGTAACAACTGCTGACTTAATGACATCTAAGGCCTGGGTCACACAAGCGTGAAACGCCACGTAAATACGCCCACGTAACGACATCGCCAAGCGTGGCGCCAAGCTATTTACCGGAAGTGACATCACTGGCATCGTTACGTCGGCGTATTTACGCGGCGTTTTACGCCAGTATGACCAAGCCTAACACGGTCAATGTTATATGTGTGATATGGGGTAACCGTTGCCTACGCATTTTACATAAAAGGCAACGCGTTAATGAGGTGAAACTAGCAATGCAACTCGTGTGAACCTCAAACAAACAAACGTATTTCACGCACGCGGTTTGAAAGACGCTGTGCCTTTTTAGCGCGAACATTTATCGTATCAGATGCTGGCTAAGATGACATCCATCGCGGCCGATGTAATACTTGAACGTGCGTACTCATTTCTCGAAAAAGAAACACTTTAATGGGATGAAAAATCAGTGAAACTAAAGGTTGTGCAAGTCATATGAACCACAAACAAACATAGTTCATGCTTGTCAAACGTAGGTCAGTCTGGAATCAAAAGTCGTAAACAACTTTTAATGATGTTGAAAATTGTAAAAATCTCCGGTAAAAGGAAAAGGAAAACGAGTTTTGACGTAAACAACTATGTGTCTAACAGGTTAAAAACGGGGATTGACTGAATAAAATGTGGGTCCTACAGTCACATAGAATCGAACTCAGACCATCACTCAACCAGTGAATGATAACCTGATGTTCTACCCACAGGACTGTGTAGAGCAGACAGTCAAGTAACAGTAAAATGTCGAAGCGATATTTTAACCTAAATTTAACTTAAAGCACGTATAGAATGATACCTATAATACACTATCCCTGTACGCCCTTAAAAAAGTAAACATTGAGTGAGCGAGATAAAATTATTTAAAATACAAACAACAAACTGAACAATCAGAGCGCCAAAATCACAGAGCGTAGAAGAAAATTAAACTTATGTAGTGAGAAACAGTGTTTATAAAGTATATGCGATGCCAACCCTCTAATTCAACGGCTTAAGGTTATCAGTAGTCGGTTGAAACAATGTACCAACAAATTTACCAAGAGGCCTAGTTTAAATTAACCGAATAACCCATGAAACTAATGAGGAAACATATTTCACACACGCTAACTAACAGATACGACTATTTTTTAACAATTCTGTTCATGCTAAACACTGAACACAGCGACCAAGAAGCTGATAACACTTACGTACAAATTTGTTAATAGGAACCCACTGCTTACACCTGTACGTAAACTGTTGAAATAACAACAACAAAGAAGATAAAAAACCTAAGTTTCATACCAAAAGTAAATAAGAATAGTTGAATTGAAGAATTAACAACTGTGTTCAATTAATTTCAAGAGAACAACCTTTTTAACAATGTCAGTTAATCTGCTGGTAACGAAATGTGTAGGCAATATTAATACAAATGCATTCGCAATCGTCGGGAAAAAGTAATAGACATCAACGGTCATCAGCGTTTTTGAACAATTACCAACACTGAGAGTAAATGAAAGCATCTTAAAAAAATCGGAAAAACTTAAAAGAAGAGGTGTGGGTGGTTGCCTTAACCAGTGCATACCCTAAAATTAATCCAAAAACTTGGATTTGAACGTCAACTCTGCCTATGTCGCCCTTACAGGGTCCTGTTGCTGATGAGAAATCAGCACAGAAAAACAGAAAAAAAAATACGTGCACGTGTGACTTGTGTCAAAAGAGAAACGGAATTTTAGCATAGACATTGTATAATTGTATATGTTGACAAATACCTGAGGAAAAGATGTCATTTAGCCTTTGTATTTACAAGATATTAAGGCATAAGAAACCCTGAAAGAGAGAGAGAGAGAGAGAGAGCTGAAGATAAGGTTAACTGTAATGAATTGAAACAGCGAGAAATGCTTCATTTTTAACGATCACAGCAAATCATTTTAGGCATATATTAGTAACGAGAAGCCCGTATAACCTCAATAGTGTTGAAAATGGAAAATTTGTAATTTTAAACACACAATTTTAGCTTAAATTCACATAAAACCAACAACTCAAAATTTAAGGTTTGCGCGAGTCTAAATACATTAAAAATAAATTGTCAGGATTTTGTTTTAATTTATTTTATTTTATTTTTTAGTACATTGGTTAAATTTTTAGGGAATAAAAAGCAATCAGTAAAATAGTAACTAAAACTGAAAACCTTGTAAACTTTTCATCATTATCATCAATATTATTTGTAATTATTTTTATAAGAAATCAATGCAAAACAGAAAAACAGAGATATGGAAATGTGGAGTTAAATTTTCCTAGGTAACAAATGACCGCAAGAACTGAGAAATGAACAAGTTCTACCGCACATGTGTATTGTGTTGTTGTATTAAAATTGAAACATTGCATTGTATTAATTTTACATTAGCAAAAATGCGGTAACCCTAACAAAGTACAGAAATACATATCACATATACCTTTGGCTGAAGACACTGTTTTTAGCAAACACAAACAAGTGAACGATGCAGGCTTGAGCGAACACGCTGAACCACAACTCTCGCAAGAACACACAGTTGCGCTGGATCTATCACCTGGCAGCACATCGTAAAAGAACAGTGAAATGAACATACACCCCATGACAACACTTTAAAAGTAAAAATCAGTGTAATTAGACAGAAAAACAAACCATCAAGGACACGCCCGAGAAGTAACATGTACGTGAGCGGCCTTCGTGCAATCACGATGCTCGCATACGCGAACGTCACCACCTCGTAAATTGTAGAGTGACGCAAAACGAAAGTACAGTCCACGTACAGCCTTCATTAAGTAAAAATTATAAAATTCAAGCTGTAAAACAAACCAACGAGCGCGTAACTTTGAGAACTTAACGACTTGTGACGAATGATGCAAAATCAGCGCTTCTGACCACAGCCTTAAATTGAATACAGACTTTTGCCCTATAAAGAGTACGAAGCGTACAAAGCATATCACTCACGTATCCTAATACCATACGTGAACAGAAAAAGTTGTATACTGTATGAGAGAGAGAGAGAGAGAGAGAAAACAATTTTTAGAATACAATTTTACAAAACATTTTGCAAACTTGTATTGGTTATGTAGAAGGAGGGAGAAAGAGAGAGAGGGGGGGTGGGCGACTGAATAACACGAGGTTGGAGAATCAAACAACGCGGTTATCAACCTCTGTGAGGCAAGGTTGTGCAAATTTGTATAGAGAGAGAATCAAATATGTTGCACCAGCATTGAGAAATGTGAAATTTGTATTTTTATTTTAAGAATTCAACCAGGTTCAACCGTGAGAAAAACAACCCTTCATGCGAGCAAAGGCGGTCAGTGAGAGAGGGAAAAATTAAAATAAAACAAATTTCAATCAGCCCACCTTTAAAATAAGCTAAAAAGTTAGTGAATACGACCATTTCATCAGGCTGTGTGACCTAGTTGTATTTATAAGCATGTATATGCGAATTCAGACACCTGTCAAACACCGCAACAGGCTGTGAGAGCAAACAAACAACCATTCAAACGAGACAATTCAATGCAATTTTTAAAAATTGAAACTTAAAAAACAAACTGAGTGCCTTGAAACAGAAGTAGTTAATTAGAAGGAAGTGTAAAGTAATACGGGAAAAATTTGGTTGTGGTAGAAACAAAATGATATTTAGTAATTAGGTAAAAACAACTTGAGGCGGCAGTTACTTTAGGTTACCCCTAGATAGTGGGTATATATACCGGGACTCGAGTAGGTTATATTGTGAGATAAAATCACAAAAGCCCTTTTTGCAGTGAAGCCCTATCACAGTGATGCATAGTCATTATATTAATTTCATTATCAACCACCGGTCATCAGAACATGGACACCTAATCAAGGAGATGGCAGTAACCAGATGAGCGACCACACCCAAAAACAAGGCCCAACACCCAAAACAGAAGACCAACACCCCAAATCAAGGTCCAACACCCAAAAAAGGACCAATGCCCAAAACAGAGAGCCAACATCCAAAAAAGGACCACCACCACCACCAAAAATTAAGGACCAAGCCAAAAACAAGGACCTATGCCCAAAATGGAAAGCTAACGCCCAAAACAAGAGCCAACACCCAAAAAAAGGACCAACACCCAAAAAAGGACCAACACCCAAAAAAGGACCACACCAAAACAGAGGACCAACATCCCAAAAAAAGACCACCACCCAAAGTAGAGGACCAACACCCCAAAAAAAGGACCACCACCACCACCAAAAATAAAAACCACACCTGAAATGCCTACACCCGAAAATTAGAAAAATGGTAGTAAAAAAATTAAGATTAAAAATTAAAATGAAAAATAAAATTTAAAAATAATCCTATCAGTTGTGACTTCACGGAAAAAAACCATCACGTGACCTGAAAATGGCCGTCTGTGACGTCAGGAAGGGGTTGGAGGGGGTGGGTGGTCACGTGACACGAATACTGCACTCTGATTGGTTGAATGATTGGCACTCGGGGCCCCTACCTCATGTTATATGCGACCCAAGCGAGTACTTATCTGCTCACGCCTAAACCATCCAAATCACCCACAAGGTTCTCCAAATCGTTGTCCAATTCATTATATAGATAGTTGTTAAAATAAGCCTCCATATCTTCTTAAGTCTTAAAACATATCTGAATCGCTGCTTTCATGTACAGACATTGTGAAAATTATAGTGAACGCAGTACTGAATGAATGCAGAGCTATAGTGAATGTTAAATGCACTACAGCAATCCTCGCACTACGTCATGCCTCCATCCAAGATGGATGCCCCCCAATTTCAAATCGCGCTCAGAATTTTCGTTTTTTCACACATTTAGGATTCGAATTTAAAAAAATTAAATATGCTATGATGTTATTAATACGTTAGTCTTTCGATTTAAGTAAAGTTGTATGTGACCGTAGAGTTGTCCTTTAAGCTGCAAATTATCAAATTGATACAATCTGGTTTGTCGCAAAGAACAGTTGCTAACCAACTAGATGTTCGCACTGTAGCTTCCTATACGCGGAAAAATATCAGTTGTCTGGAAATGTAGAAACCTGCTCGCGAAGTGGACGTTCAAAACAAACCACCAAAAGACATGACCAATCTTTGCGAATGATTTGTAAACAAAATCAACACCAAACATACAACTAAATGAACAATGCCTGTAAAAAACACCATGTTGATGTCTGCAAAACAACAATGCGAAATCATCGACACGAAATGGGAAACAACTACAGGAAATCCAAAGTGAAACTATTGCTCATCAAGTTGCAATGGGATAAGAGATCACTGAAAGTGAACATAGGATGAGTGGAAGAAAGTAATCTTTTCGGATAAATCTCGTATTTGCGTGGTAGGCAGAGATGATTTTGTACAATAGCTGTGGCAAAGGGTGGATGAAAAATGTAAAGAGCAACGTTCGTTTTTGAAAAGCACATTCCTTCAATCACTGATGAAATGTGCATTGTTAAGACAACAGTAAATGCAGATGTTTGCATGGAAATCATCGACTCCTTCTTAATACCCACAATTGAAGATCAATTTGGAGATTGCAACGACTTTACATTCCAGGACGACAATGCATCGTCACATCGAGCCAAGAAGATTAAGTCCCATTTGCAAGAGCAAAACATCCCTACAATGTCGTGGCCAGCCAACAGTCCGGACCTAAACCCCATTGAGTATGTTTGGTGGAAGTTGAAAGTCTTGGTAAACAACAAAAAACTCACTAACAAAGACGAACTTAATGCTGCACTTAAATCAAGTTGGCACGACATTAGTGTTCATTATTGCCAAGAATAGATTACTTCATTGCTGAAAAGAATTATGGCCGTAATTAAGACAAAGGTGGCCAAACTAAGGACTGATTGAATTTGTCACAAATTGCATTGTTTATTTTGTATGGAGAGGGGTGACGTTCATGAACTGTTGAAATATTGTGTATTGCGTATTTTCCTATTACTTGAGAGGATAATAATTACTAAGACCAGTAATTATTAATAAACAAATTATGTTAAATTACTACAGTTTCTTTTGTGATTATTCGGTTTGAAAATGTACAATTATCTAAAGTGAACTAATACTTTTTTGCCAGGGGTTGTATATTGCACAAACTTTGACTTTCAGTGAACTTCAACCTTCAGCAGAGACACCCCGAAATTGCCTGGGATAATTACAGTTTTAGGTAAATCGAACAACCTCCACAAGTTAAATAATAACTCAAATTTGGTTTCAGTAACTCTACAAATTCCGCCTGTAGACGAAGCTCCCGCTGTTCAGATGTTTCCAACGTCCGGATATCTTATTGTCTTCTCTGACCAATACTCGTTTTTTTTATTCGATGGCGTTTTGTTAGATAATGAATTAGCATTTATCCTTCATATTTTTATTAAAGAACACAATACTCTGTGCTTGTTGATTTGAAAATTTCGAGTGTATGTATGGTTTGTTATCGTTATGTCGTAAACTGTCAACCGAGACCAACGACATCCTTATAGGCTAAACCCAACCCACTGGAAGAGGAAGGGGAAGTTGCCGTTGCGTCGGAAAGCTTGTACATTTTTCAAGTGTTCCAAAAACACAAATCGTTTGAACATCTGTTAGAGAGCAGAAGGGAAGCACGTGTAACATCTCGAGAAAGAGATTGCCCTATCTATATCCTGCTATTATACTCATTTCCTGTTCATAATTATTAATTCTTGAAAACGAATCATCTATCACTGCATCTTCTTGAAAATATTATTGCATCATCACTTCATCGGTTTCCATGGCAACAATATTTCCCCAGCATTAATATGGAAATACGTATATAGCAGCAATAACTTCGACAAAACAACTTTCTTTTTGGGTGGCAGTGGTCTGTGTGCTCTGCAATGCTAACAATATAAAAAGAGTTATTCACGACTTGGTAATCTGTTATTGCACTCTGCCTCTCGATGTATTGAAGTAAAACTTACCTATTCATCACATTGTATGATTAACAGTCGCCATTTCTTCTGTTGACACGCAAACCATTTCATCATTCGGAGCAGAGTGCTGGCGAAGCCATAACAGCACAGAGGGAAGCTAATGTTCTGCCTTCAGCACCCTAACAAATGTTCAGACGATTTGTGTGTTTGGAACCCTTGAACAGTGTAGAAGCTTCTAGATGCGACAGCAGCTTTCCATTCCTCTTCCAGTGGGTTGGATATATAAGGATGCTGGTCGGTCTTGGGCGACAGTTTACGACATAACCATTAAGAAAGCATACCTCAACACTACTCTTCAAATAAACCATCACTCTGTATTGTGGTCTTTAATAATCATTCGAAAGGTGCATGGTTATTCATACCTATCGAAATGCCAACGAAGAAAAGAACGAGTATTTGTCAGAGCAAAACAAAATTTTATGGGCGTCAGAAACATCTGAACAACAGAAGATTCGTTTACATAAGGAAATTCTAGAATTACTGAAAACCAATGTCTGTTATAATTTAAACTCTTCAGATTGTTGTTTACCTACAACGGGAATTATCCTGGGCATTGCATAGAATTTCTGCTGTTCGGTCTTTTCATAGAATTGTAAGTTCTGAGAATATAGCATTTTCTTGAAAATCTAGATAGCAAACTATTGAGAAACTGAACAAGTGTTGAGTGAGCCAAAGGTTATCGAAGTTCCGAGGCAGCCGTCCATGATGCAAGCATGTAAACTGAGGAAAAGGCGACCGCTAGACCAACACACACTGCCAAATTCTGCTTCAAGACATCGAGAGCAGAGTGCAAAGTGCAACTACTTGTTACCAGGTAACGAATAACCCCATGACATTGTTGGAATTACAGAGCACACAGACAGAAAGGATCATGTTCATCCACTACCACCCAATAAGAGTTTTTCGTCGAAGTTGTTGTTGCCATATATTTCTGCATCAACACTGGGGAAATACTGTTGCCGTGAAAACCAAGTTGATGCAATGAAAAAATGTTCTGTTGCCTTGGCAATAGAACATAGAATTATTAACAATGAGCAGAAAGAAGTATAATAGCATAATATAAATAGGGTTGTCTCTCTCAAGGAGATACAAGTATCTCCCTTCAGCTCCCTAACATGTTCAGACGAATTGTGTTGGAACCCATTATGGAATTAGGTGTCTCGCTCATGCTTGGTTTTCCTCTTACTTATTGCGTCGACAACAAATTTTAAAGATTGAAAATGAACATAGTACTTCAGAAAGGAATAAAATTGGTGTCCCTCAAGGAACGGTTTTGGGTCCTATTTTGTTTTTTTTAATATATAAATGATATTTTTAGCCAAAATTGGAATGGCCATATACAAGGTTATGCTGATGACTTGGTCTTGACTTACACAGGCGATGATTTTACTAATTATAAAGAGGCAGAAATTGATATATTAAATATAAATAAGTGGTTAAATGAAAATGGAATGCAATTAAATGTACAGAAAAGTGTTTATATTAGATATAGGTTATATCCAAATAATAACTTTATCAAAAATATTAAATGCCATACTCATGATTGCATTAATATTAAAAATTGTACATGTCCTAGTATAGAGCAAGTTAACAGTTACAAATATCTTGGTGTCATTATTGATTACAAACTAAATTGGAGCCAGCATATTATTAATCTTTTTCAGCGACTTAAATCCATTACAGTTACAATTAGAACGCTGCATGCAATTCTTA
>JAHWFO010016218.1:600067-616115 GCA_023313115.1 Rhysida immarginata | reverse complement strand
CTTCGGTGTGCCCTGTTCTCTTCGCTCCACTGCCTCCATGCACGCATAATTGTCGTTGCATTACGTCCTACACGAGCAGCAATGTCATGATACGACCATCCCGCTTCTTTCAAAGTCTGTCAGCTGTTGATATGGTACCCTTCGTCGTCGTCGAGGCATGGTGTTCTTTCAAGCAATTACTCTGAAAATCTAATCATTTATACTCTGACCCATTGTATGCAAATATTGCAAATTGCATATGGATTAGACCATTCCATCGGGGTGTTGCGATTTTTATAATGAGTAGTGTATATGAAGCTAAAAACATATCTAGCGACTCGCGTTCTATATTTTCCTTACGGGTCGCAAGGAGATTACACGGGATTACACATGTTTCCAGCTTCATTTATATCGCCCTCTCTTGACGAAAAGAGGCAACATATGCTCTTTGAACATATAAATATTAAAATTTCTTCGAAATATTGGTAATAACAGCCTTCCTTCGCTGATAGAGGTGGGCTCCGTAATGGCGGTCGAGTCTGCTAGGATAAATATAGTAGCTCTAGTTGTGAGGCTTTCTTTCTAGAACGCACTAAGGCAACACCTCCTAATGAGAGCCTCTGCACGGAAACGTGATGACCAGACCGTGATTGAGACAGTGAAGGTAGGGTTGTCCTGGCGGTCAGATGACACATTCGCTTCCAGTCCTTGTTATCTCGTTGATTTCGAACAATACGTTGTTGACGTCATGTTCAGGCCTGGTAGTTGTGATACCGCCTAGAGAGACAGCCTGCTCACGGAAAACTCTTACATTGTTACATCACGTACGGTAGGGACAGTTTCGGGCTTATTATTGGTTGAAATATGATTAACAATACCCTACCGAAGGTGATGTAACTATATATGACGTTTTCGAACTTTGTTTAAAACGTACTATCGGCCTCGGTGGCTCAGTGGTTGCGTGATCGCCTCTGATGCCTGAGTACGCGGGTTCGATGCCGGCCGAGGACGACGAGGATTTTTCAGGCATCACGTTAAAGAACCCTTGCAAGGCACAATTTGCTGCCCCTATAACCCCGTCCTGATAAGACCATAGCAGTTGAAAGGGACGTTAATACCAACCAAACCAAACTAAAACTGATTAGTGAATTAGCCTGAATGCTAGCATGTACAGGGGTTGGACAAAAATATGGAAACACCTAACAAAAAACATATTATCACCTTTAATATGGAGTTGGATAACCCTTGGCTTGTAGAACAGCTTGGAGCCTCCTTGGAATAGACAAATAGAGATCCTGTATGAGTTGTAAGGGAGTCTTGTACCATTCTTCATGCAAAACAATGGCAAGTTCCTTCAATGATGATGGAGGTGGATAGCGTGCTCGCAAGTTTCTTTCCAAAACACACCACAAAGGATCAATAATATTAATATCTGGTGATTGTGGGGGCCATGGCAGATGTGACACTTCACCCTCATGCTGTGTGAACCGGCGCCTTATCATCTTGGTAAAAGGCATCACCTTTGGGGAACAAAGTTTGTACCATCGGATGAACCTGGTCACACAAAACGTTGAGATAGTCCTTGGCAGTGATGTGGCCTTGCAGGGTCACACCACGATATTACTGCCCAAACCATGACTGAACCTCCACCATCTTGACCATAAGCTTGCTTTAGTGTTCTCCAGACGTAAACTCGGCCAGCAGTTGGAAACAGTGTGAACGAAGACTCATCCGACCATATGATCTTTTTCCATTGCTCCAAAGACCAGGTTTTATGAACATGGCACCACTCCCTTCGGATTTTAGCATTGAGATCAGTGATCAGTGGCTTTGGGATTGCAGCACCGTCAGAAATACCCTGTTTGTGGAGTTCCCTTCGAACTGTTTTGGTGCTGACAAGGTTTGTGAGGGTGGCATTCAGTTCTGCAGTAACTTTTGCAGCTGTAGTCTTCTTATTACGTACCACAATCCTACGCAGTGTTCGTTTGTCTCGATCATCCAACACATTTTTCAGTCCACGCTGATTTCCATATTTTTGTCCAACCCCTGTATGCGTGTTGGCATGGAGTCGGTAATGAGTTGAACCATTGATTGAGTGCCAGGCCAAACTAAATCAGACATTCCCTTAGTTCGAGAGGTGTTGGGAGAGGATTTTGCTATGAGATCTGTAATTCCAACAAGTCCCTGGTAGAGATTGCGATGAACCGTGGAAGCTGTCGCATGCAAAACCAACAGGACCCCGCTTGTCAGGTGGGGACCACTTAGGCAGGTGGAAGCTGCATATTGGTCTGGGGTGTTTTCTGTGGCATGCAATGGGTCCATTGATGCATCCGACATCCATTCTGCGTGCTACTTCTCAGGACCCCTGCACCCCTTCATGAGCTGTTTTAACCCCGCGGGCGACGGCTTCTTCCAGCAAAATAATGCGCCTCCCTTGTGACACGACAGTGGCTGGAGGAACATGTTACCGACTTCACCACAATGATTTGGCCTCCACGTTCCAATCCAGATTGCAATCCCGTTGAACATTTATGAGACGTCATCGAATGATCTGTCAGGTCGTCACCAACACAACTGGCAAATGCAGCATTGTTATGGAGTGTAGTGGAGGCAGCATGGCTTGCAGTGCCTGTGGGTGTGTTCCGGGGACTGGTAGACTCTCTTCCACGTTATTAAGTAAAGCAAGTAATGATGTGAGAAGATCTGGTGGAAGGAGACGAAAAACACAGGTGAAGTGAAGGTCTCGTAGAGGAATAATCTCATAAGAAACCGAGGAAGAAACGCAAAAACAGATAGTGACTTGCTTTACTCCACTCGGCTAGATTTGAGCCCTAAAATCATGTAGATTTAGGAGCACAGACACTCCAGACATGTCGCGCGATTATGACACCTCTAGACACTGAAGCGATTATGACCACCACATCAGTGTACTACGTTGGGCCACCTTTTGCCGTCAATACTGCGGCGATTCTTCTTGACATTGACTCCACGAGATATGGAAAGGTGATGTGTGGAATCTGACACCATGCCTGATGGCTCTTTCAACTTCGCCCCCCAAATACTCAACTGGATTGAGATCTGGTGATTGTGGGGTCCACCTAAGCAAGCATAATTCTCCCTCATATTCTTGAAACTACTTCTGCACAATATGAGCACCGTGGCATGGCGCATTGCCTTACTGGAAAAAGCCATCTCCATTGGGATACGATAGGATAAACTTGATCAGCAACTATACTTAGGTATGTTCCACACGAACTGAAGGGCCCAAATCATGCTGTTTCGGCCAAATTCTCACTTTGCCATCTGCACGATGCAACTGGAAACGTGATTCATCGGACCACGTGACTTTTTTGCAATGCTCGACTGCCAATTGTGCAGCATTGGTTTGTGTTTCTGTGCGGATTGGAAACGTTTTATCTTGTTAACACTCCAAAGATGGCGCGCGGTCTCAGGGACCGCATCACTACATTTTTGTGAATATCTTCTTATGAATTTACAAGAAACAAATGACCACTTCTGTATTCTCCCAACTTGGACCCTTCTAGAAGTCAGTATGTCATAATCCACGATTTCTTCCCTAGAATTCACATATATAGGACGTGCGGTCTTAGTTTTCTATTAATAACGAGGTAAATTAAGTGATAGAAAAAAACATTCATGAATTTCATTTTGAAACATTAAAAAAAGTTAGTTTCAAAATGCGGTCTCACAGACCGCGCGCCACCACCCGTGTAACAAATACCCGCGCATGAGTGCTAAGACTTCTATTTGGTCGTATGACCTTGTGCAGCGTACTAATCATGTATTACTACACCTTGTTATTCGAAAAAAGTAGTCAGTATGACCTTCCAAGGATTTTGTGGTTAGCGTAACCATAGACGCCGGATGGTCTCTAGTTTCTTTTTTTGCTTTTTCATAGCGTCAAAGCTGGCAGTTCCTGTAAAGTTCATGAAAATAATACCTCGGAAGATAGTGCCAGTTAATTGGCTGTCCTGTAGAATGTATTAGCTCTAAAGGCCTGCATATCTTGGAAACTGTCAGTCGACTTAAAGCTCTAGAAATTCCATAAAGCCTGTGTACTTTGGATATCGCTGGAAAAAAAATATCGGTGCCAGAAAGTGCATGAAAAGTACCAGACAATCGACATTTCAGTGAAAGTTCTCGTGAGGATGCATTTTTCTGACCAGTTGGGGTAAGATTTACAGTCGTGGTGTTATGGTTTCCCCAAAGAAACGGAAAAACATGCAGGAATCGGGAAATCTGAATATTCCAGTAAGGTATGGGTGAGGTGGTCTATCTTTTACGGTATGTACCGAACATGGCCGCCATCTTGAAATCGGCCATCTTGAATCGAAGTCAATTTTTTTTTAAATGGTAAGGGGGTCGTGTGATATATCAAATAACATGCGCATTTTCTGACAATTTCATTCCTGTAAACCGATTTGAAGTAGCAGTTATGGTTCAAAAGTTACAACACATTTTGTTTGGAATTACAGGTTGGACTGTTCTCCATAAAGGTTTACATGGTGTCCCTCTTGGTCAAGGCACATTTGAAGGCGCTGAATCCAATCGTCATGCACTCGCAGAAGGATTTCCGCAGAAATGCTGGCACACGCTTCTTCAATGGGTTGCTGGAGATGGTGTCTGTTTCTGATTTTCTCTGCATATACGAGTTGCTTTAAATGACATCACACAGATAAAAGTGGTGTGGGATCAGGTGATCTGGGTGGCCATTCCACAGCACCACGTCGGCCAATCCAATGACCAGGAAATTGAACTTCTAACCACTGACGAACATCTGCTGCGTTGTGGGCTCTTGACGAATTCTAGTACATGCCAAGAGATTCTTGAATATGGACTCATTTCCTCAATTGATGTTCCTTGTGTATTCCAACAAGATCTTGCTCCTCCCCACACCTTTAAATCAACAAAACAGTGGCTCCTAGATCATCAAATTGAGACCCCTTAAAAACAGAACGGTCATAACCAAATGACAAAGGTCACATGGTCTTCAAACAGCATTAATTTGCATCATGTTAAAGCTCTGATACAGTATCCGGACGTTTAATTGAGACAAAATGAGACATCTCAGGCTGGAGGAAGTTGCAAGAACTGTTAGGCTGCTCCAAGAATGCTACTCAATCAGGTCCGTGCATGGAATCGTTTCCAATAGACTGGATAAGGACGCAGATGCATAACGAACATCAGCGACTAGAGACTTGCAAAACGACCTGCGTGCGGCATCTGGAGTGGTTGTTTCTCACCAAACAGTCAGAAACAGACCACGGGAAGGTGGTTTGAGAGCCAGAAGGCCGAATCGTGTACCTCATCTCACGCGCCGACACCGGAGAAGTTTGGGGGGTAATCTCTATCGACAGCCTGGGTTGTTGTCCCAGGACGTCTCAATGCTGAAGTGTACATCACGGACATTCTGGAAGATCACTTATGCAAGATAATGCTCGTCCGCATACGGCACGTGCCACTCAGGAATTTCTCCAAGAACGGAACATTCCAACATCGGAGTGGCCAACAATGAGTTCGGACATTAATCTGATGCTTTGAAAGACGCATAAGGGAACGTCCAACAAGTCCGCAATCGCTGCGCGACCTTTCGCGGGTCCTCATTGAAGAGTGAGAGAACATTCCTCAAACAGACATCATCGACTTGTGCGGAGCATGCACAAACAGATCGAGCTCGTGGAGGGAATAGACGTTACTAGAGAACACTTCTAGGGAGACATGGATCCAGAGTGTTTTGAGAACAGCTTTCTCAGCTTAGTTTCACATAGGCGTTCTATATTGTCACCCCCCCCCCCTCCCAAAGGTTATTCTTGAATATATTCTGATATTAGTTAGATACTAAATGTTCATTGTATATTATTATATTTACACAAAAGAAGTTTGCTCCCCCCTCCCCCCGTGTCTCGTCTCGATTTTCGAGCTGATCCCCTCTCCTTACTGAATCTATTACGCTTAGCAGCTCGGCCTCTTCGTGATATGCAGTGATCCAAAGGTGGCTGGTTCGATTCCAGGTGCGGAATCATCTTCTCGGAATGTTATTTTAAATATGAGTGGGTTCATAAAGTTTAGGCCGAGTGCGTGATCATTATTCTCTTCTAATAAACCACAGCTCTCTCGGGAGCAATGAATGGCACTGGAAGTCAGCGCCGCCTGACGAGGGATTCGCCAACCTGGAGCTTAGCTCTGCATTGATCCGTTCATTCCAACGAGCGCGGCTGAGCTTTCATCATCATCGCCATCACCACCACCATCATCGTGGGATTTGCGCAACACTTTCCCTTTTGCTCCCCTCCCGCGCTCCTCCACTCCCATTGGCGGCACACGCCGAGGTTTCTCGATCGGGTGGCACGTGCCGAGATTTATCATTGGATTACGCTGCCGGTCACGTGACGCTTTGAAAACCACCTTGGAGGCGGAGCTTTGACGAGCGTTGGGGGGTTTTTGTTGCTTCTCACCCCGCTTTCCTTTTCCCCCCTTCCCAATTTCGTCATAACGAAGAGGAAAAGCGGAAGTTGGTCGTTCGCGCCCGAGGAGGAGGTAGCGCGAAGGGAGCCGCACGAGCGCACGGGGAAGACTGGTTGTTGATTTGTTGTTTTGTTTTTTGTTTTATTATTATTACTACTGCTGCTGCTCTTCGTACTTCTAAACGACTTGCTGCTGCTGCTGCTGTTGTTGTTGTTTGTTGGACGTGTTATCATCAATGCCAACGATGGGCGACCCAACTGTGACACAGAAGGACACAACGTTCACCAAAATTTTCGTCGGTGGTCTACCCTATCACACGACGGATAAATCGCTGCGAGAGCACTTCGAGACGTACGGCGACATCGAGGAAGCTGTCGTCATCACCGATCGCCAGACAGGCAAGAGCCGAGGCTACGGCTTTGTAAGTTGATCTCGAAATTTCTTTCTTTTTCACTAGGCCCTAGAGCAAACCCCATGCTAATCTCCCATACCCCATCTGATAGCAAGACAGCAACTTTTACAGGAGTTGAACCTGCGACTCCTAGTCTTATAAATTATCTCGAAAAATTAGTATTTTAATAATTAATTATTAATAATTAAAAAAAATAATTAATAATATTAATAAAATCTAAAAAAAAAATCAGCCTCGGGATTCGAACCCAGACCCTGAAAAAATTTTTTTTTTTAATTTTTAGCGATTTATTCGTTTATATTATAAAAGCGAATTCTCTGTATATAGCTCAATAGTATTTCAATACAGAATTATCAGAATGACGTCACTATCAGAGCATACCCCTTGGGTCTGCCACCCTCTACAAAACTCCCAGAGCGGAAGTTGTTAAAGGAGAGCTGCGCGCTAGCCGTTGCGCACATGCCCTCTCGGATTTCTGAGACAGCTGGGCGCGCGTGTTGCAGCTTCGTCTTCCGATCGACGGCGACCCATCTGTCCATCGCCTGATTCTGATTACACGCCCTCGTGCGCCACCGTTAACAATTGACCCCAAATGCGGCGAGAGCGAGCGACGCTTGCATCTAATAAAGTCTTAATCTGCTCGTATTTGGGGTAGCGGAACAGCTGATAAGGGCTTTCTCAAGGTCCCTCGCTGTTTGCTTGAAACGCAGCACGTGCTACGCTTCCTCTCGAGGATACTAAAGCTGATATCCGGATTGAGCGAATTGAATAATTAGGAATGCAAATCGTCTTAAATTTGAAACGGGCATGATGTACTTTCGAAATCTCCCTAACCTGAAATATTCAGAAGTCCAATGTTTATGGGTTAGCAGAAACCTTTAAAAATGAGCAGTAACTGGAGATAATGGAGAGTACAGTCCTAATGTAACTGTTTTGTACATAAGTTCATAATTTCTGTATTTTTTGAGATAGAAGGTTGAAATTCGGAATGTAGCTTACTATGGGCATACATACCTTCACTATTTAGTTTTGTTTGTATCGGCCCACTGGGGTCGGAATTACGGGGGTAGGAGTTAGAGGGGACCAATGATCTATGTGGTGTATAAGTATGATTAGGAGTCAAATTCGATATGCAGATTTCTCTATCAAAACCTACATTACTATGAAGTTTGGGCAAATTGTGTCAGTGGTCGTAGTTGTGGGGGTGGCAGTCAAATATGGCAACTTATGGCATGTGATATGTGTTTCGTTCGGAAATGATGAGAAACGAAAGAAGATAGGGTTCTTTTATATTTTCTAAATACTGCGGATGAAGGGGTAAAAATAGACGAACTCAGGGTTTCCGCTACTTTCCTATACCTTCCTTGTTAGTTTTTTGTTCGATTTGGATATTGGATATCTGGTGGATATCCTTTGAACGCAAATGAGGGGCTCAGTGGAAAAGAGGCGTATGCCACAAATCCATGTTTTTACAGGAAAGCGGTTTTAAAGAGAAAGCATGTTTTCTCAACAATATAATGCTTATATTGGGAAATAAACACATGCAACTATGCTAGAAGTTCATTAAAGAGACCCTATATGGCTGGATCTGTCTTTCTATAGCAAAAGCTCAATATTCATTAATATGTGGCATGTGCCCCTTTTCCACTGAGCCCCTCAAGAAACGTCTAACCAAAGACAATTCTATGGCTAACAAGGAGAGTCTTTTTAGACATTCTCTGGTATCGGCTATAAGAGATTACGACTGCAGTAAGCCTCTGATCACCTGCACTGGACTGTAGCCTATAATCATGCTAACTTCTTCGCCACGTAGATTACATATTGCGTAAATAGCATGACCCATCCTAGAGTGTGGTAACATTCCGGTCTACATCAGGGGAATGTTTTATGCGGTTACGGGTGCTGTACTTAGGCATAGGTTTTCCTATACAAAGAGAGTGGTTTGGTTATTATTATATTTGGTATTCTACAAACCAGAAAGATCCAAATCGCAAAGATTCCAGATAATGGATCTACATAAGCTCATCAGCATATTTGCACTGCATTTAGGGAAGGTGCAGGTCAAGATGTTTAAATGGATCGACTTAATAGAAAATAGCAAGCATACCTTCAAACTGTTCAAACTGGATGAAAGTGCATGACTCTTTTCACTCACTTTCCAAAATATCTCGTACGTTTTCTATGGGATTGATTGGGTTGTCAGATAATCATGACGAATTTTTTCTGTGTTTTTCAAAGGTCTTTTATTTATATAAAGAACAAAGATCAACGATTTCTTCAAGTGATCGTGAACCCTTGAAGATGGATGTTCAATGTTTTTACACTCTCTTGTGTCGTGTAATATGGGTTTGACTTGATCAATGCCTGTTCCAATTAATCCGGACTCTGGGGGGCGCGTGTACGGAAGATGCTGGAAATCGATATGATGCTCCTGGACTGTTTTTGGATGACGGGAAGTGCAATTGATTCCATTAACCTTCATAGTATTAGGGTATGTTTATTTGAATAGACAAGTGCGTCCATGTCTTATGTCAGTTACTAATTCGATTCTAAGGACTGGGCATTTTACCACTCCACTGCTAGTTTATTCGTGAGGTGCATAATGATTTTATCGTAACTTGTAGAACATGCCTTTCATGTGTAGCGACGCGATTGTAGGGGAAAAGGTGATCATAGTCGTTAAGGATGCCTACCCCTCCTTAGGAAGGGGCATAAGTCCCTCATTGAAAGATCCTTCGTTTTCTCCATTGTTAGAATGAATACTGCCGATTACTGCATAGTACTTTTTTTATAACAGCTGCAGAGGTCGCATATTTATGCACGTGTTATAACTATATTTGCATTAATAGCTATGAGCGATCATTGCCCTTAATCAACTTAGAGAATGGCATTTTTTTTCAATCTATGCTAGTTACAGGGTAACAAAAAAATATGCACTGAGTAATAAGAAAACCGTTGAATTTAAAATTTAATTAATAAAAAAATTTTTTTCAGCACGAGCGTATATGGATTTGATTTATATGTTGAGCAAATCACTTGTGTTTGGAGGAACTGTTGTAATATTAAAATTAAGCAAAAAATTTGGTTTATTAATAACTTTTTCCTGGGCTTTCACTTGTATGGGCGGGGGAGGGGACATGTATGCTTTTTTATTATTGGGAGTCTGTCTGGTTTTATTGCTTCTACATTATTATTGTTATTTTTATTTTTCAATAATAATAATAAAACTTCAAATATAAAGTGAATTTTATTTAAGGGTTTCCAAAATTTTAATTTTCTAGCGTCAATGAACTTCGAACACCTACAGAATTTTGTATAAGTACAACGAAACTAATTGTAAACAAATGAAAATTACTTTATTGAGTGCACAGAGCTTTAGTACAACTTTCATATAGCATTTTAACATAAAAATTAAATAAGCGACTTTTTGGAATGTTCCGTTTTCAACACGTTGCAATGAACTTCGTACACCGTACCGTTTATTGCACATTACCACTGAGTGGCGTCACCTTTCCGAGGAATGACGCTCCGAAGACGTTGAGGCATGCTGGACACTAACTTCTGCGTTGTTCCAGGCTTCCGCTGTCTGACTTTTCGCTTTAAAATGCGCCATACATTTTCAGTGGGTGACAGATCTGGGCTGCAGGCAGGCCAATCAAGCACCCTGAAACGCTGCTGTTGTAGCCAAGCCTTGGTGTTCCGAGCAGCATGAGGCTTCGCGTTGTCCTGCTGAAAGATGCTTGGTCTTCTATTGAACAACTTTTGGCGGGATGAACGCAGATGCTGTTGAAGAATGTTTATATAGGTAGCAGAGTTAATAGTGCCCTCGCAAAAGTGAAGCGATCCTGTCCCGGCTGCACTCATGCAGCCCCACACCATCAACGATGCAAGCTTCTGAACTTTCCTCTGGTAACAGTCGGGATGATTACTTTCGTGCTTGGTCCTTAGCACCTTGTGACCGTTGTTGCCATACATCACTGCAAAGGTGGACTCGTCGGACCACAGAACACTATTCCACTGAGCAAGGGTCCACTTTAGATGGGTTCTAGCCCATACTACCCGGCGACGCTTAGCTACGGTGCTCATAAATGGCTTCCTCTTTGTAGCGTATAAGTAATAGTTGCAGTTTCTGATATAACTGCGGACTGTGCTTTCGGATATGAGTATATAAAAATATTCTCGAGCCCAAACAGTCATTTCACTTATGGGAGCATGCCTTTTTTTCACAATGTAACGTCGAAATACTCGTAGGTCCCTAACATTCAATAATCGCTGCTTGCCTGGTGCAGTCCCTGGTTCTGTTTTCCCGATTTCTCTGAAACGCTTGATGATCCCATTAACAGTAGAGAGAGAGTGGAACTGATAATTCATGGGCAATAGCTCGCTGGGATTTGTTATTCTGGAACTGCTGTATACACGTTTCTACTGGCTTACCACGTCCCATGGTTCAAAACAACACGAATACTGTGCTCTGTCGCGTGGACGGTGCTTTTAAAGCCTGATGCAAAGCATTCTGGGCGTTTCTACAGCCTTCAGGAAAGTTCTATATGCTGGCGATCCCTTGTGTACGAAGTTTATTGACGCTAGGTTTGTATTTAAATGTATCGGTGACCGATAATGAGTTTGAGTTATAATAAATGGGTAATTCAGTGGAAATGTTTAATTTATTGCGTTGAAAGGGTAAACAGATTGACCGAGTTCCAATGATTTAGGGCGGATAGTGTTTGGTTAATAGTGTTGGTTAGATTGGTATTACGTATTGGAGTCAGCAAATAACAGAGTTGCGTCGTCCGCATATAGGATTAAGTTTGGCGAAGTCAGTATTACGGCTGCTAAATCATTGATGAAAACGTTAAAGAGAATAGTAGAGTTTCGTTTATAAATTATAAAGTAAACGTATTGTTATAAACTTTCCTTTTTTCAATGCATTTCGCCTGTCAGCATTTTCAAGGTAACATATTGAAATGACTAAAAGAGTATTGAAATACAATACTCATTTCCAAAAAAGTTGGGACAGTGCAGCATATAAGAAAAACTCCAACACATTTGTTTGGATTATTGTATTGCCGTTTATTTCAACGATAAATTAGGCATGGGATCCCATATCTTATATGCTTAAAGAAAGATACAGGTGGTTTTCCTGTTTGGCACGTGCAACACACTCCCAAAAAAGTTGGGACAGCACGGCGTTTACCACGGTGTAATCTTCTGGGCATCGATGACACCAATCTTTCTAACACCGTAACCGGAATTCTGTCCCATTCCTGTTGGATATAGGTTTTCAGCTGTTCAACTGTCCGGGGTCGTCGCTGTCGTAGTTTTCGTTTAATAATACGCCAAACGTTTTCTATAGGCGACAGATCCGGGCTGCAAGGGGGCCAATCCGACATACCAATGCGCTGCCGACGTAGCCATGCAGAAGTTATGCGCGCTGCATGCGGTCTGGCGTTGTCTTGTCGAAATATACACTGACGTCGTCCAAACAGGCGCCTCTTAGATGGCACCATAGCTTGTTCCAGGATCTGTATATACGCTTCAGCATTGACAGTGTCATTGCAGATGTGCAAGTCTCCCATTCCATGGCCACTAATACAGCCCCAGACCGTGACAGACGGTGGTTTCTGTACCGAACGCCTGTAGCACGCGGGAATATCCTTTTCGTCTTTGGTCCGGAGTGTACGGCGTCCATTATTTCCGTAAACAATCGTAAAGGTTGATTCATCGGACCACAATATGTTCTTCCAGCGTGCTTGGGACCGATTGCGATGGGCTCGAGCCCATATCAGACGGCGACGTTGCTGTCGTTTGTTGATGTATGGCTTCCGTCGTGCACAGTATAACTTAAGTTTGCATTTGTGGATGCACCGGCGTACAGTATTCAACGATAATGGCTTTCCGAAGAAATCGCGGGCCCACGTGGCTGTGTTCGTAATCGCAGCATTCCTATGCGTGACGCAGTGACGTCGGAGGATCCGAAGAGCTCGAGCATTCAGAATAGGTTTTCTACCTTGGCCTTTCCGAACTGTGATCTCACCACTATCTCGGTAGCGCTCGATAATATTATGTACTGTAGATGATGACAGGTTAAATCTTCTGGCTATTGCACGCTGAGAAACCTTGTTTGTGAATTCTTGAACGATTCGAACACGAAGATCTTCGCTAACTGGCTTGCCTCGACCCATCGTTCCGAATAAGTTACCTGAACGACGGATGGCAACTGTTATTTATACGGAATGTAGTACGACGTCATCATTCTAGATTATTCCACTACTAACGGCGCTTTCTACAACGTATGTCCCTACTATTTTGGAACGTGTTGCAACACCCCCATTCAAAATGAACTTCCCGGCCACGATACAAAATGTTTTGGTGCACACAGTATATTTATGTCATTTCTTAAACGTATCTGCTATTTTGTATTCGCGAGAAAGTTTTGTTACATCATCCCTTTTTGTTTTTTCTATATATTTTGCACTCTCCCAACTTTTTTGGAAATAAGTATTGTATTTGGAAATCATTCATTCATTAGTAATTCAGCCCGAAGGCTGGTTTGTAGCAGCTACACTTCTCCTCCAGCATTGTCTATCTTCTCCTGTTCTCTTCAGCTGGACATATGTTTCGACTTGGGCATCTTCACATAGCTGTCTCACAAATGTTCTCCTTGGTCTTCCTCTAACAGTTTCCTAAGGAGGCATTCGTGTTTCCCTCTTTTTCAACTTCCTCTAGGACCTCCTCGTTTGTCCTTTTTGCTGTCCAGCTGATTCTCTGCATTCTTCGATAACCCCACATCTCAAACGATTTCTTATTAATATTAACATTAAACGGATGGCTGAACATAAAAGTAGATACCAAGTAGCGCACATTTTTGACATACTTGCCAACTTGTACGATTCTTCCGTACGATGTACTGACAGCTTTCTAAGGGTACGGATTTGAAAGTACATAGGGTTTGGTAGGTGCCAAAAGTTGGTAAAGTTTCTGAGAATTGCAATACTGACCTACCTAAGTGCTTACTGTTTCAGAGCAATGCAGCGAAAGTCTATGTAAAAAACGAGGTTCTACGTGAAAGAGGCTTTTCGACTGGGTAGTCGCTGAGTATGCGTCATCCTATACGTGTTAAATAGCGAAATACCTGGCGAAGGTACAGGTCAAGAAAGAAGTATCCGCAAAATGGGTAAGCATTTGTGTAGCTAGAATAAGCGTCAGGAAAGGTGTTTTTTCAACAAGTTTCCTAATGTTGCGGTTGTTACTTAGGAATTCGTATTACCCAATTCGGCCTGTATGACAATGCACGCGCTCACCATTCTTCCTCCATGGTGTTGCAGTTCTCACAATCACTCACGAATCGTACGGTTTTATTTTGTAACGTACACGTGATATTATTTTGTGAAGTTCAGTGAAGTTGAATATACTGATTGTGGAATCGATGGCGAGATTCCCGGATTATAGAGTACGCCGGTTTTCAGAATCTATTTCCGCTTCTGGAATTAAGTTTTGGATTCCAGAAAGTATATAATGGTTCTGGTACCTTTTGGATTAATGTACGAATTTCATTCTCCATGAGTTGGCAGGTATGTATTAATTTAGAATTTAAGCTATTATTTTGTTAAAAAAAAAAACACGAGGAATCCTGATTTGCGCAAAGAGATGCATGTTATTGTGTCTAGAAAATACAATTTTTCTTCTTCTAAAATTTGGTGTTGGTCCACAATTTTTTGAAAGTAAATATGGTCTATTTGTATTTTCAGTCATTAAAATAATGTCGAACTGTATTTTTAATTTTACCATAGCCTATTCATTCCGGGTCGGTTTCATTGTTGTAGCTGTCGCCATACAACAATAACAACGACAGCAGCGCGCCAAGCGTTCAGCTATCTCTTTCTCTTTTCTGAATCTTTTTAAGTAATGTTTTGCCTGCAATTTTCTATTAATAATAGCAAAAAAATTTTTTTTTTTTTTTCGTATAATTTTTTAAAAAAGATTTTATTTCATCTAATTTAGGGAATCCAGTGAAAATCATTCGTGAAAATTTCTAATATGGCAAAATTCTTATTAATTCAAACTTTTATTCATCTAACTCACGGTTGTTTTATTTTCTTATATTTTTTTCAAAAAGAAAAAAAAAGAAAAAAATGTAATGTAAAGGACTTGAAAATTAAATTTCTTCATTAAAATTTCTCCAATTTAATAAACGACATTATGTATCCGTTATGATTGCAGCAGAAAACAATGGATTTGGCTGTAAAGTTAGTCAGACGCTAGGGAACTTAGAGAACATTTGAAAACGAGAGTGGATAGACTTCTCATCATTAGGCTATGACTAAATGATTGAAAATTTTGATTTTTTTTTTTTTTTACATAAGATTTAGAAATTAAAATAAAATAAAAATAAGATAAAAAGTAAAGTAAAATTGACTGAAGACCTCGGTGCAAAAGGGGACAGCTCCACTTTTTGCCGGTTTTATGTTTTATATTGAAATATACGAAGAAAAATATAATCTTTCATTCTGTGCAAGAAGGGAACATCTCCAACGAATATTCCATAAGATATTAAAGGAAATGAGCTGTAACAGGCTACGTTTCGTGAGAAGAACGATACAGCTCCCCATTCTCATGCCGAATGCAGTTCAAATGCAGTGAAAGAGTTAGTAGACAAATATGTTCCCCCAGACTGCTTGTGATTTTATAACGAACTGATACAAGAAGATGTGAGTGATGAAGAACTGAAGAAACTAATTTTTTTTTTATCACACGACCCACATTGTTTTCTTATTAGAACTAAATATTATTTGAATAATTAATAATAATCCACAATGTATTTGGATTATTATATGTATTTGGAGCAAGAACGGGGCATCTCCAATACAAAACTATTAATTACACATAGGTACCTTTATATTTTATTAAAATGTCATTGAAATTGTTTTCATAGAGGCAAATTCTAGCATAATATTAAATATAAAGACAAATCTTTAAAAATGAATTTTTATGACTTTTTTTGTGATTCCTGAAAATTTTTAAAATGTGGAGCTGCAGCAAGGTCTTCAGTTGTTCTGTTTTATTTGATGAAAGAGCAAGTCTGCATTTAATTCTTTTTGGTTATTTAAAAGCAAGTCTTTTTCAAGTAATACATTCCCTTGAAAATACCGACAGGCGAAATGCATTGGGGGG
>JAHWFO010016218.1:582093-599967 GCA_023313115.1 Rhysida immarginata | reverse complement strand
AATAAATTAAAATATTACTTTTGCGTTCTGTCCCTTCTTATCCTCTTTTTCGTAAGTTATTAAAAATATTTATTTTTCTTAACGGTGATTTAGTTTGTGACTTTTTTTTTTTGGTGGGTTTTGTTTACCTTAAGTAATCTATTTTTTGTTAATAACTTTGAGTGATTGTATTACTTTCTTCTACATAGTATAAGGAAGTATTGTAATCACGAAAAATTTCGACCTCCAGATTTTCACTGATCTTCACGTTTTAGGGTCCCTAGATTACGAAAAAGTGATTTCTGGAAAATGTCTCTTTGTGTGTGTCCACGATAGCGTCCAAACGGCTAAAGCTATCGAGACCAAACTTTAAAATTAAGATTATAATCTTCCTCGGGAGCCTGATTAGTTTTCTAGTGGAATCGGTGAACCGGAAGTATCAGTTTACTCCTGCGCCAAAATATAAATTTTGAAATATCTGGTTAAACATTGCGTTTATGAAAATTTTGAAAGGATTAAAAAGTGTTCCAATTTCAATTATAAACAACTTTTGTTAAGAAAATTTTTCAAAATTCCAACCGGAAATACCAGTTTTACTCTTATCAAAATCCAGTTTTTTGCTAATAAAGGCGAAATAAGTTGGTATAGGCAAATTTGGAATCTATACCAAAGTGTTTAGAAGCTAATTTGAAGTAACTTTTATTCACAAAATTTCTATCGGAAGTAGCCATTTTATACAGTTGTTTAATTTTTTTCTGTATTTGGACCAGGACATTTATGTATAAGAAAGTCGGGTGGTGACCACACCTCATTTTTTTGTTTTGGGTGTAGCCCACCGATGTTTACTAGTCGGTCTTATGTATTTTGTTTTTATTAATGAATAAATAAATAAATTAATTAATTAGAAATAAATTACTGACATGAAATTACGGTTTGACATTATTTAATTATTGATCTAAGGAGTTTAAATGATTAATTTTAAATTTAAATGTGGGTAGTCTCCTTTTAATGGGGGAAATCGTAAAATTAAAATTTAATAAAAACAAAAAAATGAAGTCACCAATCTTGAAAAACGATGGAAAAAAACTTGAGATGGAAGAAAACTTAAACGATGTTGTTGATTGTAGAAATAAACTTAGTCTATTGAGGATGTAGATAAGTCTTGTGAAGATAGTAGAAAACGATAATCTTGAAGGAAGTGTTGGTTTTGAAATACAGATGAAATTTGAAGAGGGTGATGCAACAAGACTTCATCTACATCCTCAATAGACTAAGTTTATTTCTACAATCAACAACATCTTCAATAGAGACTACATCGTTTAAGTTTTCTTCCATCTCACAAGTTTCTTCAAGATTGGTGACTTTATTTTTTTGTTTTTATTAAATTTTAATTTTACGATTTTCCCCATTAAAAGGAGACTAACCACATTTAAATTTAAAATTATTTAATTATATTAGTAATATAAAATCTACATACTTTGCAACTAACACAGACTTCCAAGAAAGACTGAAGGCTCGAAATATCAACAAGAATATTTATCAATATAAAAAAGACAACTTCAGAATGGTGAAAATATTTTAATAATAATTGTTTTTTATATTAATTTTATAAATTTTAATTTACATAATTTTAATAAAAAAGTGGAAAAATTTATATCAAAATTGTCTGTAGACTGGAGTTCAAAGAAAAGTTTTATAGATTTTTTATATCCATACTTAATTTTTTTTTAATAAAATTTCAGGATGACGTTTACTGATATCATCCATAAAGATATTTTTGTTATCCATAATCATAGGAAATCCCTCTCTAAGATGTTATTTCAATACGAACGCAATAATAACAAATCGTGAACCAAAATATTTAACTTCACCTTCCACAAAGGATGATATTGAGTAAGTTTTGACAACATAAAAGCCCCACATAGAATTCTATATACACATGTGGAAGGGGATGTTTTGAGGATGAGTAGTCATCGTCGTCGTCCATTCAAACTCCCTTGTCCCCCCATCTGCGAATCGGATTGCGACAAAAACCATCTGTTCGTTCATTTCCCCTTCTCTTGTTATCTCTTTTTCTGGATCCCGGCGATAAATGAGAGGATAATTTATCCACATTAGGTTAATAATCACTTAATGGATGAAAAGGAGAAAAGAAAAAGTCGATAAAATACAAGTTGCGATTATGAAACCGCTGCTGCTATTTCTAGATTTTTTTTTTTTTTTTATAGTTTTGAATTATTTTTTAAAAATTTATTTTTATTCTTGCATCGATATAGCAGTCACATTTGTTTTTTTTTTAATTAATAAAAAAATAATTAAATAAAAAAATAATTGAAAATTTCCTTCTTCTCTACGAGACAGGGCGACGGCTCATTAAATTCGCAAATCTTTTAAAATTAAATTTCTCCAGAACGACTGCAGTTATAAATAAAAAATGAAAAACGTTTTTTATGTTTTTGCTCGTAAATTGAATTTAATTAATTTTATGAATATAGAGAGCTTTGGGAGAATTAAAAAAAAAAATCAGAATTTTTAACGACTTTTTTCACTCGTTTCTGAATTTACGAAGTCTGTTGCCATTTTTTTTTTCCGGATGATTTGCGTGATCAATAGCTTTTTTGACGTCGCTTTTTTAAAAAACGAAGGCGTGTTGACTTAAACCCTTTTTACACGAGTTATTCTTAGATGACCCCCAAGTTTTATGTTTAAGGCCATCGAAATCGATGGAGGTTGTGTCCTCCCGTTGTTAGAGTTGTAAATAACGTTGTACTTCTTACAATTACGGAAAAAGAAAAAAGATTGGTTTGTAGATTATAGATATCGATGAGCTTAAACATAAAACTTGAGGATCATCTAAGAGTAACTCCTGTAAAAGGATTTAGGTTAACACGCCTTCGTCTTTTAAAAAAGCGACATCAAAAAAGCTAATGACCACGCAAATCGTCCGAGGGGGTCTCTGAAAAAAACTCACGCTTTTAACAAAGGAGTTTCCCATCCTGTATTTCTTCATCCATGCCTATTGAGAAATCAAATTTTGTCATTGTATTTAACGAAGAAACAATTAAATATTCATAAGATGCGTAATTTTATGGATCGTACAGTTGTAATACGCATGTCCACCTTCACTATTTAGTTTAGTTCTGATTGCTGCACACAGTATGTAAATTCCTCCAGGCAAGATCTACATTACTATGTAGTTTAGGCCAAATTGATCCAGTGGAGTCGGAGCTGTTGGGGTAGCAGTCACTTGGTCTTTAGAACATGGCATGTGATATGTCATTCCGTTCGGAAATGATGAGAAAGCAAAAAAGACCAATTTTTTGATTAAAAAACTTGCGGGTTTTGTTAAAAAGTACAGACAAAGGGATAAAAATAGAATCTAGACAGAGCAGGGCTTCCGGTACTTTCCTATACTCACCTTGAATACAATAAACCATTAAGGAATGACATAACCAAGTACCGAAAGGGTAAACTAAAGCATTCGCAGAACCATATTTTTAAAGTGCCCTATGTTAACGCTGTAAGTTTCAAATGGACCATAAAGTACCATTAATCCACGTACCTTTGAACCAATTTCGCCTATCAATAATTTTACGTTTATATTCATTCATGATATATCGTCCCAATTTGTTTGATATATTACATGCCATATCTTATCATTAAAAATTTTTGAGGGTGTCATAAGGGTACCATTAGAACACGTGCCATTGTTTCGATTACAAGCATTTAATAGGCGTAAATAGTAATTTATATCCGCTTCTATCTCGTCATTACGATTTGTTTGATATATTACTTAATATATCTCTCCATTGAAAATTGCTAGGTGGGGTCGTGAAGGTACCATTTGATCACGTGCTATCGAACCGATTTAGATGATGTTTGTGATTGGTTCGTGCCATGGACCATATTCATCGACTGACGAAAACAGATTTTGAAAATCTTTGATAGCCTCGGAGGAGTTAGAGTTACAGACAGACAGACAGACCATCAAATCGATCGCTTTTAACTGCCCACCACTGACTGACTAATTTCTTGGCATTTTGCTACTGAAATCTGTTGGTGCCGCGAACATAAAAATAAACACTGAATTTAATTATGTAGTATGCAATAAATCTTAGTTAATAAAAAAATTTTAAAAATATAAATGCCTCCCACGCAGGCTTGAGACGACGATGATGATGACGACGACGACCGGCCTTGAACTTCCATGAGGATAAATGGGGATAGAGTGTTTAAAGTTAATTTATTTTTTTATGAATATACAGAATTGAAATACTGGGTTCTTTTTATGAGCTTCACTTGTAAACAAAAAAGTGAGATTTTTGCAGTATCAACTGAAGATATTTTAAAGCGAAACAAATTCATTACTGTGAATTGAGCGATTTTTAGCTTCAAAAGAATTAGCAGTTTCTAAATTGGATTAGCAGAATGGCCTATTCAAAAAGGTCTGAGTTATGCTTCTTTTTTTTTTTAAATTAACCTTTAACATTTTTCATTAGTGAACAACAGAAAGAGAGTAGGCGGTAGTATGAGGCTTGAAAAGCTTTTTATTTATTTATTTATTTTTTAGTTTAGTTAGTTCAACTACAATAATGAGACCCGTATGATCAGAGCCCGGCGTGTTTTGTCTCAGCGGGCAGTACTGAACGCTATTAGTAAAGATTAAACTATTTAAACATCAGGGTAACCAAGAACCATGTCATTCATGGTGCATTTCAATTACAATATGAGTAGGCTTCAACAATAACGAATACAGAGTCGAGTCACATTATTATGACTACCAGCTAATATCCCGAATGACCGCCTTTAACGGCACGAACAGCATGGGAGTGAGTCAATAAGATTCTGGTAGGTTTCTACTGGTAGCTGTTGAAAGGTACGCGGTGGTTGCTCCATAGCACGCACATGACGATCGAGGTGATCCCAAAGGTTCTCGATTGGGTTGAGGTCTGGGGAATTAGGGGGCCAGGATAGTACCCAAACCACCCACGAACAATTGCAGCCGTATGACACGTCGCATTGTCTTGCTAGAACTTGCCATCCCTCTCTGGAAAGACAGTCGCCTTGTATGGGTGTACTTGATCTGCAGTTATGGATAAATAACCGAATTGGTTGAGAGTGCCTTCCACAGGTATCAGTAGGCCCAGACGATGCCATGGGAACACTCCCCACACTATGACGCTGCTGCCTGGATTCGTCCAACAATGCTTGTTCTCGGAGGTTTCCCGCCTCACCCGCCAACGGCCGTCACTTCTGTGTGGGGAGAAGGCAACCTTTTTTCAGTCAGAAGGGGTCCAGTTTCTGTATTGTTAGACAAATTGAAGCCGTTTTTGGCGATGAACCTTCATCAGCATGGATGCGGAGGGTCCTCTGTACTGTGGTTTTAGAGACACGTCTGGTAGCACCCTCGTTGGTTTGAGCGGTAAGGTGGTCCACTGAAGCTCGTTGGTTGGCCTTCACACACCTTCGCAGTCGATTGCACGTGGTGCTTCACCGTTCCCATACCGTTTATTCTGAACGGTCCCATTTTCCCAGTCATGGTACACTTTAACGACAGCAGCACGAGAACACTTCACAAACTGCGCGGTATCCGAAATACTGCCATCCTTGGCCCGAAAGCCGATTATCATCCCCTTTTCCTGATTTGATAAACCACGTTGCAGCAATGAGTGATAAGAACCCCCAGAAGATGTTTCCATGGATAATGTAGGAGTAATAAGATGTTATTAGGAAGATATTGTAATCTAGAGATCAGACCCTGTTTCATGTTTAATATAGACATTAGTGTATCTATGGCAAAGTTCCACGTTAGGTCAAGATTATTAAAAGAGGTTGTAGTCATTTTTGGACATAAGAAAGTGAGGTCATCTGCATAAAGGATTAATTTGATTGAAAGAAAAATAAAAGAAAGAACGTTAATGAATAGATTACAGAGAGAGGCGAGAGTACCGAAAATTCAATGACTATAAACACTGTTCCACTTCAAACCTTCAGCTTGATGAACTTTATCTTATTAAGGTTGCCGTCAAAACTTCTTCCTTTATGCCGTTGCGGAAATATTACAAAGAAACAAGAACCAATTAAAATTTTTCGTTGTTATATTCAGCTTCAACAAATAACCTAAAATGCAATAAACTAGGAATGAAAGTAGAAACGGTAAATGATTGAAAGGTTTTAATAATGATGGATGGGCGCCACCTGTCATAGTTAGCCAATACTGAGTGAAAAATTGTCTACTATGAAATATCAATTTGGAATTCCAAATGTATTAATATAATTATGCTGAATTTTCACCTATGTTAGGAATCCATATAGAATTCAATAAAAAAAAAATCGCTAACTTTGCATTGGAAACAATGAATTCAATACACACGCATAGACTCGATCTACATAAGACTGCTGCCCTCAAAAGTTTACTTGTGCACTAAAAAATTTTGAATTTTTGAAATTCTGACTTGGAATTCTTAAAGACCATTAAAAAGTAGACTAGGAATGTCTATAAGACCCACTCTCTATCTCTTTGTCTTCATCGATAAAATTGGGTTCAAAACTTTAAAGGTTCCACACTTTGAGGGCCTCTATCTCCTAAACGGTTGGATCAAATGAAAATAGGGCCGTGCGATGGCTAAAACATCGACATTCGATGGTTTGAAAACAATTCGACCTTTTTAGAAATCTATCGATTGTACAGTCGGCAGCAAAAGTAGCTAGCCACCTTGCAGGGAAACATCCGCTTGGGGAACGCTAATGCAATTCCCATCACCCCTGTGCTGTCTACCGAAGTGCATTAACCCAAAAGAAAAATTTTAATGATCGGTGGAAATAGCAGCAACCCGTAAGCAAAGAGTGCTTAACTTTTCACGATTTTAATATATTCAGTACAATTTCGGAATTCAACAGAATAAAAAAAGCCGAATACAAAAGAGGATTAGAAATCTATTACTATTTTTCAATTAATGTATTTTTATTTTTTTTTTTTAATTTAACAAATCACTAAAATTAATTCAGTCAAATTCAATCAAATTAATTCAATTAAAATTTTAATTGAATGAACTTAATTAAAGTATAACACTTTTAATTAGCTTACTTAAAACTGCAATAGTAATTGTCAAAACTTATGTATTATTGCTGAAATTTTTTTCCTCATTACCACTTAATAATCCATTACATCTTGTATGGATACAGTGTTCATTTTAGAAAAACAAAATTGACTTTTATTTTTGAACTTTGAACAGTTACGAGCTATACACTACACTAAGCGCCAAAGTTCATATAAATACAAGATTCCAATCTAAGAAAAGATCCATTGTGAGTGGATTAATACTTTATCCATTCACCTCCTACTTCCACGACTTTCCTAAGTCGTTCAGGCATTGACAAAGCTAGGTTTTTACAAATTTCTGGTGAATGACGAAGACTTTCCCACAAGCGCTGTGCTTGATCAAAAACAGTCACTTTGTTCCGACCACGAGGATTGTCCCACTCCCAGTGACGAACCATTATCCCCCATAAATTTTCAATAGGGTTTAAGTCTGCTGCTTTTGCAGGCTAAGGAAGTAAACGAATCTGTGGGTGTTCAGCAAACCAGTGTTTTACTTTGCGACTTGTGTGGATTGGACTGTTGTCTTGAACCATAATAATTTCTTCTTCAGACGAAAACACAGAATGGACAGTTGGTAGCAATACGTTTTCTAGAATGTCTATGTAGACGTCAGCAGTGAAACGGTTCTCAATCAGCACCAGTTCTTCTGGGCCAGCTGCACTCATCCAACTCCACACATTTTTGTTGGAAGGCTTATAACGTTCGCCACGACGTCTGTAGCAGTGCAACTGTCCATGGCAATCAGAACTAAAAGTTTTCTCATCCGTGAAGATTACCGTTTTCCATTCTTCTGCGTTCATTGGCAATTGTTCCAACGGAAATCCAAGACGGGTTTCTCGGTGTTGCTGCGTTATCATTTCCTTTACAGCTGGAAGAGATGATGAAGCCCATTTTCTCTCAAACGTCGACGAATGGTATCAGTGCTTGTCGCAATTGCCAACAATTCTCTTATTTGAACAGCATTGTTTAGTGGCTGTGCCAACGATTCATTAGCTATCGCCTCATCCTCAGCAGCAGTAGTGGTCCTTGGTCTTCCACTCTTTGGGCGCCTAGATAAGTCTCCTTCTTCCCATCTTTGAATCCACAAGGAAACAGTAGAGTGATGAAGTCCTGAGATAATAGATAACGAAAAACTCATACACATCTGCAATAATTCTGTGTAAAAACTGAAACGTCAAAGGCGATGTCCGCCGAATTATTTTTGTTTCTTTTTTGGTAATCTGGATTTTACGCTCAGAAATCTTGGATGCGGTTGTGAATGCTCATGCTGAATTTAAATTAGGCATATTTTTACAACATAAGGAAGGAACTTGAACGACAGCCGTTTATGAAGAGGCGATTAAATAATTAAGTATCCACTAATGAATTTCATTTCTTTATGTTACAGTCTTTTTTATAAAAGAATCTGTTACCAATTAATAGATATAAAAAAGAGGTATTGTTTCTGCTGGTTATATAAAACATCCAACTACTTAATAGTGGCGACTATCATAACATAAACATCTGAAATTACCTAGGTTTCTAGCAATTTGCCGCTTAGTAAAACCACCCGTGTTCCATAATGCTACAATGCTCCCTTTCATTTCTTGAGAAATCGGCCCATTAATTCTCTCCATTATAGAAAATATTGAAGAAATTGAATAAAAACCAACTTTTCAAATCCAGGTTTAATCTTTGTATTCTAATTTCAACGATTAAATTAAGAGTGATTTTTTTTCTTTTGGGTTAACACACTTCGGTAGACAGCACGGGGGTGATGGGAATGCTGTTGAATGGCAATAGCAATCCCCACGCGGATGTTTCCCTGCAAGGTGGCTAGCTACTTTTGCTGCCGACTGTACATCGATGTTTATAAATATTTAATAAAATTCTTGATAAACTTTAACCTAAATTTATAATGTAATAACCTATAACAATAAAGAATAAAATATGTTGTTATCGTTAAAAAAGATGCAAAAATTGTTGACATAAACGAATCTTTATTTAAAATCTTTTCAAGTCGTACAATTCAGACAAGATTAAGGCGTTTAAAATTCCATATTTTTCCAGGTGCTTTGGCTTTATACTGCATCTTTGCCTTCCTAATACGTTTCCTGCCTTTGAAAATAACCTTTCTGAAGGTACACTAGTTGCAGGAACACACAAATACTGCATCGCTAGATTGCACAGGTTGTAATTAAATTGCCGTAGATAATGCCAGACTTCAAGTGGATTTGCTGTATGTGGTTCCAATGGAGATTCTAAATACATGTATGATTTCAAATTGGAGTGTAGACCTGAACTCACACTAGCTGCAATGCTTGAATTCTGCAAATTTAACACTACTTCAATATTTCTGTCCTTCCACATATCATCAGAATTCAGCTCAATATCGCCATCAGTAAGAGATGCATACTGAAGTTCCAAATTCGTAGTAGGCATTTTATGCAAAGCCATATTTACGTGATTGATTGCCTGTGCACAAGCGGAACGACTTTTAAAGTCCACCTTTTTAAATCTCGGATCCAACAAGGTTGCCACACTGTATAGCAAAAGTGATTCTATGTGCTTAAACCTTAAATCCATATTAGTAAACACCGTAGATTTAAATTTCTTACCCACATCACTCAGTGATGTTACAGTGGATAAAATTTGGTCAGTCTGTTTGCTAAAAGGCCCAAAATTGGTATTATTCGACAATCGAACAGCGCAGGGAAAAAACAAACGAGTGGTCCGGAAGCAATGCTTTCACTACCATACTCGTCCAAGTAGTATCCAAGGGAAGTACGCTGAATTAGGAAATAAGCCAGATGAACCTTGTTAAGTCATCCAGAGCATAAAGAGGAGTCCTTTCCTATTAGGACAGTGAAGCAGATTGTTGATTGACGAGGGACACGAAGGAGCTAGGAGATCCAGTAGTCTGGAAAAATAGCCTTTTGGATGTCTTCGAAGTTGACGTCCAGGAGATGACGAGGCCTGCGATGCCTGAGTAAACTTCGAAAAGTGAGCGGGTGATCCAGAATATCTGCAACCAGAGGATTTGGGTGGTCCTTGATCTTCGGAAGAAGCTTCTTCAACGACTCCTGTACGTAGTTTCCAATAGGAGGAATATCAAAATCTTCGGCAATGGAAATATTTGTTGCGACTCTCCTGTCAAGTTGGGCGATGGTCCTCAGGGTAATGTTTTGGAAAGTTTGCAGGTTCTTCCATCTGGACTTGCATATTGTGGCCCAGGCAGGCATACCATATAACAGAATGGTCCGGATTACCATTTTATATAGCAAAAGTTTGCTATCTAATCCAAGAGCACTATTTCGCCCCAGGAGGGCGATCAGGCTGAACTTTGCCTTCTTAGCCTTATTGATAGCATAGGAGACGTGGTCACCCCAATTTAGCTTGGCATCTATCACCACTCCGAGGTATTTGTAATTCTTCACCCATTCGAGCTCTCTACCCGAAAGAAGGAGAGGCTTCGGGGGTTTCCGAAGTTTCTTGGTAACAAACATAGCTTTGCACTTGTCGACGTTTAGTTTGAGTCTCCACTTAGCAAACCATTTCTCGCACTGATGTAAGGCATTTTGTAACCGAGATGTGACGTGAGCGGGATTGCGGTCGGTAGTCATGATGGCTGCGTCGTCAGCAAACAGATATAGCTCACACTTAGTAAAGATTGGGAAGTCGTGGATGAAGAAATTAAACAATGCAGGTCCCAGGACAGAGCCTTGGGGAACACCAGCATTGACGTCACAAGGGCTTGACATCGAGTAGCCAACCTTAACACGAAATTTCCTGTTCGTCAGAAAGGAACTGATCAAAGCAATCAGATCGTCAGGGAAACCACAAGTAATCATCTTGAATATGAGTCCGTTATGCCAAACTTGATCAAAAGCTTTCCGGACATCCAAGAAGACAAGACCACCGTACTTTGCACAATTTAGAGGAGTGTTTAGATCTGCAACAAGCCTCCAGATCTGAAGTTGGCAGGAGTGTCCAGGTCGAAAACCAAATTGCTCCTCACGAACAAGATTTTTGGCCACACAGAAAGCATTAAATCTCCTTAGGATGACGCGTTCAAAGACTTTGGACAACATAGGTAGTAAACTTATGGGTCTGTAACTGGCAGCAAGAGCAGGGTTAAGACCTGGCTTTTGAATGGTAACGATGACGGATTCTTTCCACTGGTCGGGGAAGTAACCAAGTTTCCAGCAGTCATTTATGGCTTTGGTAATAGTTGAGACAATATTAGGAGGCAAGTTCTTCAGAGCACTATTGGTGATGGAATCAATACCTGCTGCTTTTTTGATTTTAAGTCGCTTTATGATATCGGAGATTTCATGAATACTAATGACATCCTCAGGGGTAGGAACACGATGGATGCACTGGTAAGCGATACAATTGGTATTATTTTACTAATTGTGGTGTTTATATGCAGAAACGGCAAGGGTAAGGCCGCATGGGATTGGTCGATATTAGAATGGGTAAATGAAGCAGCCAATGAGAAGGCAATACATGAAAAGACGTTTAATCATCTGAAAACTTTCGGATTGGTTTGTGAAGCGCATCCCTAATTTTTGGCATCGGTGGTTTGTGAAATGCCATCGATGTTCCCGAACCATCGAAACATCGATCGTTTAATAAACATCGATGGCATCGCACGGCCCTAATTGAAAAAACACCAAGAATAAAACATTTCTCGAATATTGTGGTCAATCTGAATATACCATTAAAATTAGGGGTCTCTATTTAAATTTTCAAAATTACCCCCTCCCCCAGCCCCCCTCACAAGAGGGGGGGGGTAATTTTTTAACTAGTGAATTTCCCCCGCGAAATAATTCACTTTTGATTTTGGACATTTTTTCGTACAATGCCTCACCCTGAATAATAAAATTTAGATTTTCAAAAAATGGCTGGACGATACAGAGATATCTAAAATTTGAATCACAACTAGCCAAATCGGACTACCCTACCAAATTGTATTATTAATCCAATGGAAAGAAATGGATGTAAATATCCCAAAACCTGGAACGGATAGAAATTCGATATCCTGGAGAAATCAAACAATTAGTAAGCTCAGCATCTTATATTGATGTACAGGTAAAACGTTGCGGGCATGGAAACAGCTGATCTTACATAATTTTGGGGTGCTAAAATCGAAAATGACATATAAATTCTCTAGTTTGCTGTAGTTTCCATGATATAAGAATGCATCACTTTAAACACAAAAGACAACTGAAGACAAACAAGTGAGCAATTTAAACTTTTAAACGTTTTAAACTTGATTTACTAATTTAGTTTTGCTTGATAAACATACAATATATAGTAATCCATGTATATGAGCCAATATCATTTAGCTTACTGTGGAAAGACATGGTCTATATACAGGGTGTATCAGGTTCGATGGTCATAAAGTACCTAGCGTGATCCTTTGCATGATTACAATCTTAAAGTTCCTTATGCAAAATGTTCAAAACTCTAATGTTAAGGGTCTAAAGATCACGCGGGTTTGCTGAAAACCTGTCGAAAACGTTATTTAATCTCACCAATTGCCGCCGATTTAATTGTAATCGCCCCTTTGAATTTAATGAACTGCTGGTGCGGAAAGGTCATAAATGACGTAACGACGCAATTTTAATTTTGAGTTTTCGACATTTTCGATAAGGAACTTTAAGTTTGTAATCATGCAAAGGATCACGCTAGGTACTTAATGACCATCGAACCTGATACATCCTGTATAAGCAGGGTTGCCAAGTTCAAGCGCTATTCGGTCGCCCAACTGGGGAACTTTAGTAGCCCAAAATCGCCCAATGCATGAAAATAGCCTTTTTTCCCTGACTATTCAGAATGTAGGAACTCCGCAAATCTACATTATGTCCATGATGTACGCTTCCAACCATTTCTGAACATACAATAAAAATATTCGTAGATTACAAAGTTTTATTCTTCAAAAATTCTACAAAAAAATACAAATCAAAATCAAAGATTAAACGACATCGCTATAAATTGAATTGTTAAATCTTGTTAACATTTCATTAGTTGGGATGAAAGAATTGCAACATTTGTTTTCACTTTGAAGTTGTGTTCTTATTCTAATGATTGCATCTAACAAAGGTAACTCCATTCTATTTCGGAGCGAAGTTTTGACATTATTCCTGATGGAAAAGACTCTTTCGACGGTTGCATTTGCTGATAGGAAGAGTGAGAACTCTTAGTGCAAATGTTGCAATTTCTCGAAATGCATACTCATTTCTATCATTTATGTAATGATACAATTCAGTACAAAACTGCTGACAGTCACTTGGCACATTTTCACAAAAATATAAGGTCTACTCTTTAGTAATTATTGATCGCCACTGAGATTCAATCATGCTAATTTCTAAACCTTCCTTGTTGATCAGTTTTAGTGACAACTAGCAAAGGTACACGGCGTTGCCCGGGATAATTACACTTGGATGTAAACAGAACAATCTCAAAAAATTAAATTTTGCAATATCTTAAAAATAAACACATGAAAATGCTTAGAATTCATACAGTAAAAATTCTTAATGAAAATTCGAAAAAAATCTTTTTAAAGGCTCACAATGACTGGACCTCTCCAAGGATGCCACTGCTAGTCTAAATAATTTCTTAGTCACGTAATCTTACCTCAGATGTATACTTAGTGTTGTTGCAATTTCCACTCTTCTCTCGATGTGTTGAAGCAAAACTTGGCAATTCATCACTGTGCAGTCTAGCGGTCGCCGATTCTTCTATTTACTTGCTTCCCATTTGCTCAATACATCACGGAGCTAACTGTCGTCTTTCCATTCTTTCTCAATAGTCTGCTAACTCTCCATTATCTCCAGTTACTCATCATTTTTAAAGATTTTCAAGAAATTGTTAAGTACTAAGAACTCTCTTTTCTAAGAAAAGCCTGAATAACAGGAATTCTATGCATTGTTACAAATTGAAACTTATCCATATTCCATGATCATTTTATGTTCATTGTTATAATTCTTGGAAAGATTGCTTTAACATTACATCATCATTCTGTGCCCATTGTTATTGGTGAATTGCGCGTTGATACCATTGTTGATGCGAACACAATGGGCCTATTGTTGCACAAACTTTGCCTTGCATTGTTGGTCATGAGATATTTCTCATTAATATGCCTTGCCATAACCATGAATATCGATTTTTTATCGATATTTATTATTTTTCCGAAATCTGAGGTAGACAGTGACCTTCCTCATGCTTTGAAGGTCATGTATGCGAAATTTCATCAAGATCGGAATAAAACTGTAGATTTGTATAAAAAACGTACAGACAGACCCACCCACAAACATCCTTGATTCACAAAATGGTTTTCTGCATTGACTGAGAATGAGTGCAGGAAAAAGATTTTTTATCTTTTCATACATCACAAAATTACTAGGAAATCGTTGTAGAATTTCTGCACACAATGATCGTAAAAAGTTGAAACATCTCACCTTTTCCACATTTATGCAGCTCTTGCAAAAATTCAAATATCCTATTTTGTTTAATGGCAAAAAGATTGACTCAAAATTCGAAACGTTTGTCTTGTTGGGCCCTTAGACGTTTTTTGCATACTTTACAGTACGCTACGAAGGATCATCTGAATCATTAAAAACAAGTTTGGTCTTCAGCATAGTGGCATAGTGCATAAGATAACAGGAAAAGAAAGCTTTTATGCAACTTACCTGAACATTCTTCTAGCATAGTCCTTTTCTTTTTCCCATGATTTTCGTCAATTTTCGTCACAAAATTCGCCCAAAAATCGCAGATTTGAAATTTTTGTAGCCCAATTCAGTCGCAATCGCAAATTTGAAACTTTAGTCGCAATTTGAACGAAAAAGTAGCCCAATTTGCGATAAATCGCCCAACCTGGCAACCCTGTGTATAAGTATTGATGTATTATGTACCTATTACTCATTGTTGAAAACAAACTTTCCGTTTGGATGAAGACTAGAGCCATTTCATTGTTACATTTCCGAAACCTTAAAGAAGTTGAAAATGTATAGAACAGTGATGTATATGAAAGTTTCCTTAGCGTTTTCTAATCCTTTAATGCCAGAGCATCCAGTCTCTCACATGAATACCTTTTAACATATAACGACCATTTTATGCTAATATTGCGCTTTGAAGTAAACAAAGTTTAGTGCATTTCGATGAAGGCATATTCCAATCATTGCCGTTTTATTATTTGAAATGCCCCCCCCCCCCTTCATTACCTTAAAGACGCACACATGTGGAACATCTTGAAAGCATTTTATTAAGCTATTGAGAGGTTACATTATGCCAGTCAACATCACAGTCCCGCAGGGGATGTGCTAAATGAAATTAAATAAAATTAAATTCGTCCCTTGCTGGTCTTGTACAACTAATTTTCATTTCAGTCCTTCGTAAGTCATTAACTTTATAATACATTTTACTGCTCCTAAACGCTTGCTTTTGATCAATAGCAAACAATTCGTGAATCGCTACTGTTCGTTGACCACATTGTTCGTGTGGTTTCTCGGATTACATTTTAATTGCGATTCATTGCTTTTAGTGTACGTTGCTAGACGCACTGTTTAAAGGGGAAAGTGAATGAAAAAGTATAATCAACATCTGAGTTGCAATTTTCAGTGGTATGCGTTATATAAAAATATCAAGTTGTATATGCTTCAAGATTATTGGGTCCATTGTAAACTCGGATGTACTCGATATCCGGGCCGGCAGAAGCGGTCTTTCAAGGTCTGCATTGCAGGCGGGCGCCAAATCTCCTCTTTGCCATTTGTTTAGGGCGCCGTTTAGCTTAGTGCCAGCGTTGTTCAATATAAAATAAAACTCACGTGATTGTGTCGTACAAATCCAGCATCAAGATGATGATATAGTAATTATTTTATTTCGATGCTGTACTATAAAATGGAAAGCAAAGAAAAGTGTTAGCGTTTAGAAAATTCTGCCCTCCACCTCACTTTATATATCCGCAGTTGCATATAGAAATATGGAAAAATGTTGGTATAATCTGGAGCCAGATTGGATGCAAAAACTCGTAACATCAATGAAAGATCGGAATTAAAGTAATTGCTTCTAGTGGTTATCTAAATAAATCCGTTTTTATACTTATGAGACGCACCTTATGACATGAGTTCTTATGGAAATTCATCGTCAATACAGCCTTCGTTTACAAATTCACGGGGAAGTGGAGGGGTGTGTATGTGGGGGGGGGGGGTCATTATACGCTTTTATTAAGTACCGAAAGGTGCTTTATGCTATCAGTGTGGGGAAACATGTCTGTAACTCTAACTCCTTCGAAGCTATGAAAGATTTTCAAAATCTGTTTTCGTCAGTCGATGATTATGGTTTAAGGCACGAACCAGCCACAAATATTATCGAAATCGGTTCATTGGCACGTGCACAAATGGTACCTTCACGACCCCACCTAGCAATTTTCAGTGGAGAGATACATTAAGTAACATACAAACAAATCGTAATGAGATAGAAGCGGATATAAATTACTATTTCCGCCAATTGATAAATATGGTTCCGGGAATGAACCATTTTGAAAATGGTTGTAATCGAAACAATGACACGTGCTCTAATGGTATCCTTATGACACCCTCAAAAATTTTCAATGATAATTCAATAAAACTTCAAGAGTTTTTCTTTAAGAATCCGTATGTTGCCTATATAGAACATTCATCCATCTTTTCGCTTTCCTTGAAGCAATCAAATTCTTTAAGCCTAGAACCGATTTCAGGAAACCTAGTAGATCTACTTATGAGAAACAAATGAACCATCTGGTCCACTAGTCTTTCACAGAGAATACTATGGGGATCGAGGCTGAACTAGAATGAACCGTCGGCTAGTGGCAGAGTCGATCGTAATCTATCGACCCCGAGACTTAGTAGTAGACTTAATAAGTGTAGATATGATCTCTGGCCGAGATGCTTCTGGTTCGATGCTATCGACTAACAAACAATAGAAATAAGCAACATCGGCATAATAGGTTTGTTTTCTGGTATTCTAAAAAGCTTCTCAGAATACAAGTAGACTATTCAAGATAATTTTATAGTTCGGAGTTTATCCATATGTACATACAAATTTACACAATGTTACAAACATAAAGACATACATGTATATACACTTTCAGACCTGCAAAACGCACATATTTTATTAAGTACCGAAAGGTGCTTTATGCTATCAGTGTGGGGAAACGTGTCTCTCTGTCTGTCCGTCCGTAACTCTAACTCCTCCGAGGCTATGAAAGATTTTCAAAATCTGTTTTCGTCAGTCGATGGATATGGTTCATGGCACGAACCAATCACAAATATTATCTAAATCGGTTCAATAGCACGTGCACAAATGGTACCTTCACGACCCCACCTAGCAATTTTCAATGCAGAGATATATTAAGTAATATATCAAACAAATCGTAATAACGAGATTGAACCGGATATAAATTACTATTTCCGCTAACTGATAAATATGGTTCCGGGAATGAACCGTTTTGAAAATGGTTGTAATCGAAACAATGGCACGTGCTCTAATGGTATCCTTATGACACCCTCAAACATTTTCAATGATAAGATATGGCATGTAATATATCAAACAAATTGGGATGATGTGTAATGAATGAATATAACGTAAAATTAAATGCAGCCTGCTTGCAGGAAACGAAGTAAAAAGGACTTTAATGAGAAATTGTACACAAGAATAAGGCAGTTGTCGATGGTCAAAGTCTACGCTACAAAGTCGACGGTATAGTAGACAAGTCGTGTTCATGCTAGCTCAAATCGACAATTGCGTCATTTACCACGTGACCGTCGACT
>JAHWFO010016218.1:570327-581993 GCA_023313115.1 Rhysida immarginata | reverse complement strand
ATAGAGGGAAATTTAAGAATTGGAGTTTCTTATTGTATGTCTTGATTTCACAGAGTACTCCCATGTTCAGCTGGAGATTATTTTTTTTAAAGAATTAACACCTACGAGCTGTTATATAGATTTCTAAATAAAGATCAACTTTGTAAATGTCAGTGAAGGTCGTTTCTTGGCTTTTGGCGTTCAGACTTGAGAGAAGAAAAGAAACGATTTTCGTCGTCGTCGTTGTGAAATGATTTAAAATAAAAATATAAAAGAAAATAAAAAGCAGGTCCCGCTTGCCAGAACGTTTGACTTAATTTTTGGCTTCTCAATCCAAGTCCTTTTACGCTTTTTGTTTTTCAAGTGCCGTAGAACCCGGTTTGGCACTATTTCTCCAAACAAAGCTTTTCTCAGCATTTCAGTTCTAAATTAGATGACGAAGATGAAAAGCTCGTGGAAGTAAAAAAATACTTATTAAAATTATTTGTCTTTTACCCTCGATTTTGCAGCACGTAATTGATGACGTTGTGCTATAAAATTTATCATCAGAGTAAATAAGTTCTCTCAACTTCCGACCTTTCAACATGACATCGTTAAGCGCTTGAGCCAAAACAAAGCTGCAAGACTTGACACATACCTTCAAGTTTTTCGCAACAGTCATAATAATGGCTATTTAACCTAAAATATACTATAAATAAGATTTTCTCTTAAATGTGAACTTTTTATAGTAAGAAATATACTGGAGATAAGGTTAACATGGTAAGAGGAAAAATTCCGCGTATCTCGTTAGGTTGGGCCACCTTTTGTCTTTAATACTGCGGTGATTCTTCGTGGCATTGATTCCACGAGATGTCGGAAGGTGGTGGGAGGAATCTGATGGTTCGTTCGACTTCGTCCCACAAATGCTCAATTGGAGTGAGATCTGGGGATTGTGGGGGCCACCGAAGTAAGGTATAGTCTCCCTCATGTTCCTGGAACCACTCCTGCACAATACGAGCTCTGTGGAATGGCGCATTGTCTTGCTGGAAGTAGCCATCTCCATTGGGGTACGCCATCAACATGACAGGAAAACATTCCCCAGACCATAACATGATGGGTTGTACTCGTGCATGCGGGGTCCATGCTTTCGTGCTGTTCCCGCCAGATTCTCACGCGGCCGTCTGCATGATGTAACTGGAATCGTGACTCGTCAGACCACATGATTTGTTTCCACTGCTCCATAGTCCAGTCCTTGTGCTCCTGAGCGAATTGGAGTCGTTTCCGCTTGTTGGCTGCAGACAGCAAAGGTGTGCGGATAGGTCTTCGGCTTCCGTATCCCGTGCGATGCAGTGTGCGGCGGACAGTGCATTCAGAGACCGTTTTGGAGGACCCCTGATTAAGGTCAGCAGTGATTTGATGCACAGTTGCCCTTCTCTTATCCTTTACCAGTCGTGACAGTCTCCGTTCTGTTCGATCATCAACCATCCGCGGGCGGCCACAACGCAAACGTTCAGACCCCGTCTTCCGGTTAACCGTCCAGTTTCGCTGATACTCGCTCCATAGCTCCGAGCACCTACAATAATCCCGCGTTCGAAGGCTGTTAAATCGCGTCGTTTCCCCATAGTTGAAGAATGGAACACGTCTACTGTTGTCGATGACACTCAGCTTCCCTTTTATATTGGTCCGGCCCGCTAGCACTTGCATAAACATTTCAGGTGGCCATAATAATATGCTTACTCAGTGTATAGTGAGAAAGATACGGGAATCTATAGAGTAACAGGATAAGGGCGTCCACCAATAAGGGTCTGGTAAAGGAAGCCAGAGACCGGACCAAATAGAGGGCGGTGTTGACGTCATATCTGTACAATTAATGGGAATCCAGGAGGCAGGCCTATTAGAGGACGTGTAAACGGTTTGACGATATATTACAAGAAGAAACTGAAATAAGATGGCACTATCTCAGGAACAGGGGAAAACTAGTAAATAACCAAGTCTCATTCGAAAGGGATTTTCTTGGAAATTTCCAAATAATAAATGGGAGTGTTATTTTTCAATTTTTTTTCTTTACAAGATGGGAACCGAACAAAATGCAACTCCGGGTCTTGTATTATTTAATAATATCAAGTCTTTTTAAATGAATATTTTACTTGTATAGAATGAGATACTCATTAGTGATGGGCAATATTTGATATTAGTATCGTGGTATTAAAAGTTTATTCCATACACATCAAGTTTCTGTCCTGCTTTATGAGGAGACATACAAATTCTAATATCGGATAGTATCAAATGCGAAAATTCTGACAGTGCGATATTCTTCGATATCAATAAATATCGCGATATTTTGGTCCGTAGTCGACTAAAAGAGTCGAATAATTCCAACTCGATCAGTGTTACCAAGTTATTTTCACAAAATCCCCCAAATTCCCCCCCCCCCCAAAAAAAAATCCCCCACAGTAATAAAATTATTTTGGCAATTTTACGCGTATAGAAATTCAGACAGAAGTGTTTTGCAGTGATGTTCATCCTCATATTAATCCTAATGATGACGTCACGAAGTGATTGGCCGCAACTGCCAGGTGGCAATATGCATTGTTTATGTCCCCAGTTGCATCAAGCGCGATTCAATCTTAAAAGAAAGCACGTGTTCAGTATAGGTTTAATGAATGGACGTTCAGACAATGCCAGTGTTGCCAAATTGGGGGATTATTTTTCAATTGGGGGATATTTGGGGGAAATTTTATTTACTATTGGAAACATTGGAAACATTCTCTTCACGACAATCTCAGAAGTAATTAAGCGTGATTGGTTACAAGAAGTCATATGATTCGTATTTCGTCACGGATGATATGTCTCTAACCAATCATCTTTGATCTTTTACTTTTGATTGAGGTTCGGTTCGTTCTCCTTATGACTGGACGCAGTAGTAGTAGTTAGTTGTTAAAATTGTATAACGACTTGTGTGTGTTAAACATGCCTCCGAAGCAGCTATCCACCGCAAAATACAAGCATAAATATGTAAAATCTTGAGAAACAAATCCACAGTTGAAAGGTAATTTTTTTCTTTACGTATAAGTTTTAGCATTGTCTGCACGTCCATTCATTAAACCTATACTGAGCACGTGCTTGATACCTGTATTTTCATCAATCACAATAAATAGAATGATTTTTAAAAAAAATACTAGAGTTAATATTAGTTAGACATAACCAGGTTTGGGTCTAATATTACTTCAAATGGAGAAGGAGAGAGACGAGTTTTCGTTATCTTACTTGAGTTTAAGGTATTTCGGTTGGAATCGGGTGGTGACTTCTGGACCACCCTGTATATGTCAGACATTCGGGTAGAGTGTCCATATCAATGAAAACTCTGAAAAAGAACTCTACATTGAAAAATGTCAGAAATACTCAACCCATTACCTGTTGATTTTCATATGTCCCCTCATAAAGCAGAACAGATTTTTTTGATGTGAATAAATTTTTAATACACGATAATGGTATCAAATATCGCCCATCACTAATGAGTATCTCATTCTATAAAAGTAAAATATTCATTTAAAAAGATAATACAGGAAAAGAATCGATATTATTTAATAACACATGACCCTAAGTTGCATTTTGTCCTGTTCCCATCTTAACCTACCTAACGATATGAAAACAAACATTTATTTAAAAAGACATACAAAAAAAAATAATTTTATATGTCCATACAATATGCTGCTTGCTTAGTAGAAAGAACTAAACAGATTTGTCTCATAAGATTCGTTATACGAAATAACTTACTTTAAACATTTCGTTTCCCCATTAAATGAATTATATTGCCGAAAACATCTCTTTACGCCGAATGTCCAAATGTAGATGAAATGCAGGCATTTCTCCATCGGTGAAATGTCCGTTCGGCCAAATGACCGGGTACCGGTAGCCACTGGAAGCAAGGCCCGGACTGTAAAGTGGGTGGTCAAGCTGTTCCCAAACAAAAGATCTGATTGTTGTTCCATGTAAAGTCACCTCGTCGATTAGCCTAGATCATCTCTTCCACTTTCCTCTTAGTACGTAGTGTCACTGCGAAATTCTGTAGGATGACCTGGACGAACGGTATTTGATGCTGTATCGACCACCATTGAAACGTTTCACCCAGTTGCACAATCAGCTAACACACCTGCCATCTTGACACTCGAATGACTCACCGCCGCACGAGAACGTGACCCACCTCTACGACCGATATTCATAGCGCAAGTTCACATTACAGCAATTTGAGGATATTTCATTTTGCGACTTATAGAGTATATTGACTTACCCTCGTAAGTAAAAGTTATACTAGGCACACAACCAATCTATCGGGAACAAGGTGGTCAGATTTTGGTTTCTGGACATGAGTGATTATTGTAACATTTACTTACTTTTTGATGCTCTATCCGAATCCGAAGTCAAAATCAAAAAATTCGAAAAAAATTGGCAACAGGACGACCGACTTCGTTTTAACTGGCTTGGGCTTTTAACGAATAATTGATGGAAGCTCAAATAAAAAAGAATTAATAAACAACAATGAACTAAATAAACCAGACATTTAAACATCACGTGGTATTTGTAAGAACAAATCTTAATCATTACGAATTCATGATCACTCTTTTAATGAAAAGTTCAAACTAAATTTTCGTGCATGCCAAGCACGGCAATCGCACTATCGCCGGCGGCAGTTAGGCTCATCGATCACGGCCGGTGAAACAGAGATTTCCGTGCTCGGTCAATACGCAGTTGTGCTTTATTATTTGCTATTTTAAAAATTCAAGCCATTTACGAGCAAAGTATTTAATAAAAAAAATTCCCTTCACTCATTGCCCCCTAATATCACGTTCTCTGTTGTTGTTTGTTTCGTTTTTCTCATTCACTGTATTCGAATTAATTAACGGCCTCCAGTTGTTGAGTGATACGCTCGCCCGCACACCCTCTCTCCCCCTCGTAGCGGCTTTGATTTCAACGCCATTCAAAACGCTTTGGTGACGTCCATGTGGAGAAAAAAGTTGTATTATAAAAGTTTCGAGATCCTCTCCCCTAGTAAGAGACCCTCGTGGATGCCACCTGCTGGGGCGGGGGTGGAACCGCTCCTCTGCAGCGCCACATGTGTTGCCGCATCAAGGCGCCCTTTGTGTTGTTGTTGGCTGCACGCGTTATGCGGGAGAAGAATCCGCTCCTCTGTCCCTCCAATATAATAATAATAATAATAATAATAATAATAATAGCGACATTTCTTCACTACTATCTTATACTGGATTTGTACATACACTCAGTCAAAAAATCTTATATATACTCAGATGCATCGTATAACATTATCAGTCTATACAAAGCTATTGAAATTTTGTATCTTGCTAATTTCAACGAGAGATCCCTGTTCATTGTACTGAAAACTTGCCCTCAGCATCACCCGCCTGCACCACACCTTGGACAGAATCAGGGTGAAAGGCTTCGTTGCTTCTTCTATGCACATGACGTCGAACGTCATTCGAATAAAGACAAAACTTTGATTCATCTGACCAAATCGCGGTGAAACATGTCTGGAGTATCTTGAATGGCACCAGCAGCAACATCAATTCGTTCTATAAGATCATCCGCCGTGTTCACAGGTGTTTCATACACTAGGCTATGAAGATGGCCCTATACAAAGAAATCAAGTGGGTTGAGGTCAGGTGAGCGAGTTGGCCAGGCGACAAGCCCATCTCGCCCAATCCATCTTCCTGGGAAGGCGGTATTTAGAGTGTCGCGAAGTGTGCCGGAGCTCCATCATACATGTAGCACATGTTTTGTTGAACATCCAGTACGGGCCCGGTAGATGATTTTCAATGACACCAGCCCACACGTTCACATTGAAGCGACGCTGATACCTGCGAGTTCGTGTTGCATGAGGATTAATGTCTTCCCAGACATGATTGTTGTGGGTGTTGGTAAGGACACCTTTTGACATCGGAAAGGGTACAACAGCCTTCCACGGACAATCTTTCCACACAGTCGTTTGACTAGTTCCAGTAGTAGTGGCAACTGCTCGAGTGCTCGTCGATGACTTGACTTCAAAACGGCTGCAACACATCTTGCTCCAAGTCGTCGTCTGTACGAACAAACGTTCCATTTTCCGCTGGTGATTAGCAATGCACGTGCATTAAACAGTGGAATCGTCCGCAGGAACGTGATAGCTCCTGAACAATGTACTTGCGACCCCACATTGCATTAAAAGAAAAAGTTCATTCTGGTCACCTTTGTCATTGCTTACAGTTATACACACTTTTTCAGAATCACCCTGTACAACTGTCTGGGTCATCTAAATGGTAATTTCTGGCAAAATTTAATCTGGCTAGCTTAAGAAGTCGGCGGCTTAGTACGTGGCACGGTCATTGGATGTTTAATCAGATCTCGAACCTGTTAAACATAACGAAGTCTACCGTGAGTGATGTACGAGGGCGAATCAGAAAGTCTTTGCCGCTATAAGAGGATAACAATTGTGAAACAGGAGACTGGTAGATCTCAAACTGCAGATAGACTACCATGAGAGAGCTGCTGCCTTTAAGGTAGCGTAAAGCTCATAGCTACTCGTCACACTTCTTGATTTGGTGGTTCGTCTAGTACAGAGGGTAGATTATCGCTGTATACAACGATAATCTGGGCGTGTATTCCTACGAGAGACTATTGCGCCATCCCAGACGTGACGACTGATACGAGATAACAGTAGCAGCCGGGACCGACGGTTTAACGTGCCCTCCGAAGCACGGGAGATGGTCACTCAGCAAACGGGACCGATCCAATAGCTGTGCCCCAATTGCCGTCTCTTTCATCAAGTCACTGGCTGTCACCCAACCGGTGGTTGCCCGTGCTTGAAGTTGCTTAACTCCACCGATAGACAAGGCGTCGGGGAAACAACCAGACCCACGACCACCCAATCGTGGGCGCTGTTTCTCTTGGAATGCCTGGATCCTTTGATACATGTAAATGAAAATTAAGGATTCCAAAGTTTCCCTGGACATTCTAAATAATTCTGCGCTTGGGCCGTTTATTTATCAAGATCACAATGCTCCCATTCAAAATTGGCAGGAAATATCGAACAGCGTCCTAACGACGTCATCTGAATAAAACTACGCCAAATGTATAGCTCACCAAACATTAATAGGACAAACTGCAGCAACAAATGCTTGTCAGAAGCTAACACCGATCGGTATCGATTGCGTTTGGTCACATGGTCACCTTCCTATTCTTTAGGGAAACAAAGCTTTCTTTGCGGGGGCGGAAAGGTTGAAAGTAGGCCATTGTAAAAAAAACGTGTACCTGCTACATACTCTCCTCTTTATGCTTGATTTTTCTAATCGATCCTAGATATACGCCCAGACAGAGAAGGAAGTCGGAAATCATAGTAATCTGTGTATTTCCGAGTATTTATTGCGCTCGTCGTCATATCATATTTCATTATATCGAGGAAGTTGTAATTTATAAAATTAATCAGCGTTTATGTACTAAGCAGAACTTTTTTACATGTATGCAAGGTGAGCATGAAGAAAAAACTCGAAATATGATTCATGTGAAATTTAGGTGCGGACATGTGGTTTTTGTAAATATTACTTCATCATTATCATCATCACCATCAAAAGCGCCACCAAATATGGAGGGGTTGATTCAGATAAATTGAGACGACTTTGCAGTTCTGTTACGATGGTGTAATCCCATGGCGCCACCATCGGTTGTGTTCGATGTGACAGCCACGTTGTTGGACTATCGCCCGGCACCGTAATTTCCACTGAAGTAGGCTGAGTTTGAGGAACTCCATGGGAAGTTCGTTCCTCACCTGCTGACACACTTTCCATAGCCTATCAATGGTTCTTGGTCGGCGACTTCCGAGCCGTCTTTTCAGGAGACCAAAACCACAGAAATCTATCGGTGATGCGAGAGAAGGGCTCGTATGCCCGTCTCCTGTTTCATCTTCCTGTAGTAAGCCACAGATGACTTGGCAGTGTTCAGTTGTGTTCAGTCACTCAGTTGTGTGACCGCGCGCTTTATGACGTCGCTCCAGCCCAAGATTGTCATGAATTATTCTGGACACTGTTGCCTGTGAAATACCTTTTCTTTGGGCTAGACTTCTCTGTGTGGGGGGATTCTCTTTCAGCACTTCAGACCGGATTTCTCGCACCACCTGAATTGGGCGTGTTGGTTGGGGCTTGTTTCTGGTCTGCTTCTCTGCTCGTCCACGTTCATTAGATGGTCGCAATTTGTTCTTTTTGATTATTCGACCCACAGTAGCTTTGGATACCACAATACCATTTCGTTTGCAGAATTCCAGAATGCACGAAAGACTGAAGTTAGCGTCGGAAAGGCCAACCATATACTCTTCCCAAAAAGCTGTGATTTTGGAAGTCATGTTTCAGCACGAAATGTCCCAAATAACAGCAACAAGTGTATACAAAGCTAATCCCCATGAATAGTGGATTCCGTCAAGGTCATACGCGGCGTTTAAAGTCGTCTCATTTTATCTGAATCAACCCTCTGTAATTGTTAATTCATTGCAATCACTGCATGCTCTTGGGCAAGTCGTCCGTGTTAACTCAACGTATTGTGAGTTATTTGATGTGTGTTTTGAAATGTCAAGCAAACGCAGTGCAATTTTGGAGCTGTTTCGTCAAGGAAAGCGTCAATGTGAAATTGTTCGTTTGCTCAATGTTGGCAGAGACGTCGTCTCCAAAACGGTCAAACGGTTCAAAGAGCTTGGCCACGAAGGCGACCGTCCAGGAAGAGGAAGAAAGCGTACCACCAACACGTCCAGGAACTGCAAAATCATCAAGAAGCGAGTCCAGCGAAATCCGAGGGTCTCAACGACACAAATCGCTCGTGAGACCGGAATCAACCGCGAATCGGTGCGGAAAATGGCAACAGAGGAACTCAAACTCAAGCCCTGCAAGCTCCAAAGAGTCCAGCTCCTCACATACGAAAACAAGCGCGTACGTCGGGCCGCAGGTGAGAAATGGAACCGCATCCTCTTCACAGACGAGAAGCTCTTCACTGTGGAGCAGGCACATAATGACCAAAACCACACAATTTGTGGTCAGCAGAGGCACCCGCACCTCTGCAGTCATCGAACATCGTGATGGTCTGGGGCGGAATTTGCGCCAGTGGCAAGAGACCCCTCGTTTTCGTGGACCAAAGAGTCAAAATCAATCAACAAGTTTACCGTCGTGACATTCTCGAAGCTGTGGTACTTCCTTGTCAATGCGAATTGGACCTTTCAAAAGACTCTGCACCAGCTCACGCAGCGAAAATGACGCAGGAGTGGTGCAAGAGCCTTTTTCAAGATTTCACCACGTCTGAGCAGTGGCTGCCCTACTCGCCGGATCTTAATCCGATGGATTACAGCGTATGGTCGATCTTGAAAGCCAGGACCTGTGCTAAACGCCGCAACAGCTTGGAGTCGCTGAAGAAGCACCTGCGTTGAGAATGGGACCGATTGTCGCCCGACGACTTGCGGCCCATTGGTGAAAATTTCAAGACACGTTTGGGGCTCGCCGCCAAAGGAGCCCACTTTGAAACCGAATGAACATGTTATTACCAAGGGACCACGTTCTATTTATTAGTTGTCAATTGCTTTACTTTTCCTGGCTAATGTACTGTGCCATCTTCCTTTGGTCTGACTTTTCTCAGCTTCAACATGCCTTTTTATACCAATTGCACAAAAAAACTGGTATTGACTTTATGGTAAATTGTGGAACTTTCCAGAACAGGATGAGGATGCTTGGCAAATGGTATTCAGAAGAAAAAAACAACCACTCGGTGGTTACTTCCGAGACTTGAACCCAGGATCTTTGGACTCTGTTGCTCTTGTTTCCTCGTATGGCCACTCATCTTCTTGACAGGAATCACGATTTTAATGTTGCAGAGCTTGCAATGAGAATTGTGGGTGATCCGCTCATTACAACACGTACCATTGAATCAATTTTGACTGCTTTTAACCATCAAGGAAGACCATCACGTGTCTCTTCACTTAATTCACAAGCCATTTATACATGGAATTACACTGCTTTGCAATTGTAATTCCCAACGGAAAGCGGCATTGTTCCAGCCGCAGGTGTAGGTGATCATACAAGTGTCGAATATCATCTTGGGGTACGTCTGCCCTGGCCTGGTGAACCAGCCATGTCAGTTCATGGAGATTGCGGGGTGATCGTAAAACGATGTCCTACCATGTCCCACACGTGCTCAATTGGCGATAGGTCTGGGGAGTTGACATCATGCAGACAAGCCATGTTCATGTTTGCCGTGTGCGGTCTGGCGTTATCCTGCTGAAAGACTGCGCCGGGTATGGTGTGAGGAAAGGGCAGTAATACGGGCTGCAGAATCTCTGTGACGTTCCGTGCCTTGGATGGTGACTAAAGGCGTTCCGATATCGTAGCCGATGGCACCCCAGACAAAGGAAGACACAACAATGCTCAAGTATCAAAGGAAGACACAACAATGGACGTCTGGCAGACATTGTCGCGGCGTGTAATCGGCGTGCTATTGTCGCTATTGACACTGGAGCAGTACCGGGAATAGTGATGTTGTCGCGCAGTTGCCGCAGGTTGATGGTTCTGTCCCCTAGCGCTGTTCGCAGTATCCGCCTATCGGTACGAGCTGACGTGTTCTCTGGGCTGCAGAGCCTGGGTGTGCCTTCCTGGCGCTATTGCCTCCAGCAATCCGTCTGGTTGACCATCCAGCCTCGGAGAGGCCAGTTATCCCTTAACTGCGTGAACGTTGTCATCGTCGTGGCATTGAAACTAGTGATGTCAAGATCCGGATAATTCAAGATCCGGATATCCGGATCTTTTTTCGAACCTAGGTCCGAGATCCGAGAACCGGATGTTAGTCGGAAATCCGAGATCCGGATCTTGGATCCGAGATCCGAAAATCGGATCCTAGACAGGAAATTGTGTATATGCAAACTTTTTCTGAAAGCAGTTTATAAAAGCTTTTATTAAGTGATAGCCTAGTCCTCTTAACTCCTAATTAGTCTTAATACGCATCCAGCGAAAGGATCCGAAATCCGGATCTGATATCCGATATCCGAAATCTGAATCCGGATATTATCAGATCCGAATCAGAGATCCGGATCCAACGGACATCACTAATTGAAACCGTTGTGCGGAATACAGTACTGTACGTTCACGAGGCAGTTGCTTCCTCCCTACTGCATGGTACGTCTCGCACAGGTGTCAACTGATGAGCCTATACAGACACCCGGACACCCTGTATCAACCCAAATAGGCATGGCCCGTGAGCATGCATCTAAATCGTTTACTAGTCGGATAACTCCTTGTTGGTGGGGCAATTTCATTGCAAAGCAGTGTATATAGTGAACAAAGGGTCCCCTCTGTTATTTATGAGCTTTTGAACCAGAGGTATTGAATAATTAGTTTAAAAAATAAATAAAAATATTATTAGAAGATTATGTTACTTTGAAAAGGTGGAATTTTTTAAAATTCCGTTTTTTTTTTGAATACCAATTCCACATTTTAAGTTATCTCGTCTCATTTCTGAGTTTCAAGAGCTTCAACACGACTTCTGTTGAATGTTTCTAATATTTTGTATACTGAATAATACAAGGGAATACATGTCTATATTCCGAGTAAGTTAAAATGTATTTGAAATCGATTTTACTTTAACTTCCTATGCAAATGAGTAGAATGCTATAGAAATATTTCGAATTCTTAATA
>JAHWFO010016218.1:540326-555327 GCA_023313115.1 Rhysida immarginata | reverse complement strand
CACTTGTATTTTACACAGATTTCACGAAAAACACGGTGATGAACCCCACATATGCTCTATGGGGTTTAAATTCGGGGAGTACCGTCTGAGGAAACGCTATCTGCAAGTAGGGTGGACATGGTCCGAAAAGACAGATACGTACTTCCATTGATCCATGGTGCCGTCCACAATGATGACTGCACGAAAGCATTCCCTAGACCTTAACACTGCCTCCTCCGGCCTGGACCCTTGCAGCACGTGCTGCAGGGTGTTTTGTTTTCTGATGTTGAAACCGTGATTCATCGGAAAAAGCCACCTTTAGCCACTCTGTTGCTGTCCAGTTGCGTTATTGGCGAGCAAATGTCAGTCTTTGTCGCCGGTGAACAGCCGTCAGCATTGGTACACGAACCAGGCGTCTGCTGCGGAGCCCCATATGCAGCAACGTTCGCTGAACTGTCGTTAAGGATACACTTTTGGGAGCCCCCTCCGTGACTCCAACAATTGCAATGTGTCTGGTTCCCTCTGACACCCTTCCTATACATCTCCCCCCCCCCCAACCTCTGATACTGGTACGTACCTTCCTGACGTAACCGTTTTCCACTTATGTTAAACATAGGGGATGGTCACACTAATGTGACTGGACTGTATATTAAGACCGTTTGGACGATGTCTTTAGCCAGCTTCACAAATTCTTCGTGGGGCGCAGTTTTCGACTTGTCCGCATCATCACCGCAAAACATTTCCTTTTTAATTCGAAGTTCGGCATGTTTAATTGCGCTATGGATTCTGGGAAGGCAAAATCACGCGCGACGCGCATTTAAAACGGAAGACGTCATCGCAAGTTTACTATTGCTTTCGTAACCATCGGCCAATTGGATTGCAGCAGCGTTTGCGGTTATTGTCACCTACACTACATGATCAAAGGAGTTGGGACACCCCTGTGAACACCTGGGATGTTTTCTCCTGGACTGGACTGGGCCCGCTCATCAAGGTGGACGGAAACCTCAATGCTGATGGCTACGGGACTATTCTGGATAACGGGGCACTTCCAGCGCTGTGGGAACACTTCCTCTTCCAGCACGACAATGCGCCTTGCCACAAAGCAAGATCCATATCCGACTGGTTTGACGAGATGCGGGTTGAAGAACTGGATTGGCCCGCCCAGAGTCCTGATCTCAACCCCATCGAACATCTTTGGGACGAATTGGAACGACATGTGAGATCCAGGAACTGACCACGACAGTCCTCGAGGAATGGAGGTCAATACCTGTGGACACATACCGTAAACTTGTGGACAGTATGCCATGTAGGGTGGAGGCAGTGATAACAGCTCGGGGTGGTCCTACGCACTACTGATTGAGGCTTTTTGCGGCTTTACGGTAGAGCAACAGGTGTCCCAATTCCTTTGATCATGTAGTGTATCTGCTGCTACTGTCATCGCTAGCTATGAAATTATGAAATCGGCCTTATCCTTCAACTAGTATGTCCCAAACATATTCAAGGGGATTGGCTACGGAAGAATGGAGATACCATGCTCCTTCATCATCAAGTCCATCAAATGCCGAAGTTGCCGATGTTGGTTTTGTTAGCTGGGACACTTTTGCGGGCCCGGTCGACGTAAGCTCCACCTTCTGAAGCCAGTTCCGACCGTTTTGATCAGAAACTTACCATTCCATATTTCGAGCAAGGTCAGAATACGAAGGGTTGATTCAGATAAAATGAGACAACTTTAAACGCCGCGTATGACCTTGACGGAATGTGATTTGCATGACTCGTCCACTATTCATGGGGATTAGCTTTGTATACACTTGTTGCTCTTATTTGGGACACTTCGTGCTGAAACATGGCTTCCGAAATCATAGCTTTTTGGGCAGGGTATATGTTTGGCCTTTCCGACGCTAACTTCAGTCTTTCGTGCATTGTGGAATTATGCAAACGAAATGGTATTGTGGTATCCAAAGCTAGTGTGGGTCGAATAATCAAAAAGAACAAATTGCGACCATCTAATGAACGTGGACGAGCAGGGAAGCAGACCAGAAACAAGCCCCAGCCAACACGCCCAGCTCGGGTGGTGCGAGAAATCCGGTCTGAAGTGCTGAAAGAAAACCCCCACACACAGAGAATCTAGCCCAAAGGTATTTCCAGGCAACAGTCTCCAGAATAATTCATGACAATCTTCGGCTGGAGCGACGTCATAAAGCGCGCGGTCACAGACTGTCGGCCAGGCACGTGCAGGGACGATTCACCAACGCCAGAAAACTGTATGAAAACTAGTGATGTCCGTTGGATCCGGATCTCTGATTCGGATCTGATAATATCCGGATTTCGGATCTCTGATATCGGATCCAGGTTTCGGATATCGGATATCAGATCCGGATTTCGGATCTCGCATATCAGATCCGGATTTCGGATCCTTTCGCTGGATGCGTATTAAGACTAATTAGGACTTAAGAGGACTAGGCTATCACTTAATAAAAGCTTTTATAAACTGCTTTCAGAAAAAGTTTGCATATACACAATTTCCTGTCTAGGAGCCGATTTTCGGATCTCGGATCCAAGATCCGGATCTCAGATCTCGCATCCAAGATCCGGATCAGAGATCTCGCATCCAAGATCCGGATCAGAGATCTCGGATCCAAGTTCCGGATCTCGGATTTCTGACCAACATCCAGTTCTCGGATCTCGGACCTGGGTCCGAAAAAAAGTTGCGGATATCCGGTTTTTGAATTATCCGGATCTTGACATCACTAATGAAAACCATCTTGCAGGTGACCGATGGAAGTGGGTTGTCTCCTTGGATGAAGCTTGGGTGTACCTCGATGACACCAACAAATCCACGGCAATTTACTATCGCGAAAGAGGGGGCAAGGCCGGGTCCGATTTTGTCGGAAGGTGCAAGGAAAAGTTTTCAAAGAGCTTCATGGTGGTAGCCGGATATTGCTCACGTGGACTGCTCACCATTCGTCGAGTTCCTGGAAACTGTAAAATTAGTGCAGCTTCTTCCAGAGTAATGTAATGGACCACATATATCGGCAGGATATCCCACGTCTGTACCCTGGTGAGCAATCTAAAGTTTGGATCCACATGGACAAGGCATCAAGCCACACTGCCAAGTCATCTGTGGCTTACTACAGGAAGATGGAAGTCGCCGACCAAGAATCGTTGATGGGCTATGGAAAGTGTGTCAGCAGGTGTGGAACGAACTTCCCATGGAGTCCCTCAAACTCAGCCTACTTCAGTGGAAATTACGGTGCCGGGCGATAGTCGAACACAACCGATGGTGGCGCCATGGTGTTACAACATCGTAACAGAACTGCAAAGTCGTCTCATTTTATCTGAATCAACCCTCCGTACAGACCGTGAGATAACAATAAGCACAAGAATATTTTTATTCTCATTTTTACCCATTGTCTCCATTTACTTCATTGTCAAGCTAGCAAGATAAAAAAGTTTTCAGCAAAAAGGTTAATCACCCCAAGTGGTTTCAATTTTTTATAATTCTCATTCTCAAGAAGAAGCCACTGTCATGGCTGAGGCCTCTAAAGGAGTCGGCAGTGCAAATTAATTTTTAAGCTCTGTTGTCATAGTTCAGAGTAATTTGGAGGGTGTGAGTTGCCATTTGCATGATTTTGCATGGCAGCGGGACTTTGATCCATCGTCTTCAATTTGAATTGATTTACCCCATTTCCTTTCCTCCTCCCTTCTCTCTCAATTTATTTCCCCGCTCGCTAATGTGAATTATCAATAGTAATTACAGTGATTCTCTTCCCTTTCGTGGCCAATTTTCGAGGCATTTATTTAAACCATGGGAAAGTGCAGGAAACGTCTGCGCTCCTTATCGAATTAGTCTGAAAACGGTCGCGTTGCGTGAAAGCGATTCACGCACGCACGCAGGGAAAGGGAAACGAGGAAAGACTCATTCACGCACACACCCGCCGCCAACACCGATACACATACAAGCAAACATTCGCACACAAAAGCCTGCGGGGACATTGACGTTCAAGTGACATCCGAGCATAAACATTCAGGTTTGCGTATATCAATATTGACATGAGGGCTGAAAAATCACAGTAGAGCCTTTTATTTCCAAAATCGAGGGGGGGGGGGGAATTATCATCCAAAAACCCCAAATGATATGGGGACCTACATGACGAAACGAGCGGCCAGCTTGAAATCCGCCATAATGGTAATGTCCGCACAGCAACGTTGCACGCATCCCGCCAAATTTGATATATGGTCTCCAACTACACAGCTTTGCAATGAAATTGCCCCACCAACAAGGCCCTATCCCACCTTATCCCTATTTAGTGGGGGGGGGGGTTAGATGCCTGCTCACGAGGAGTGTTGATACAGGGTGTGCCTGTATAGGCTCATCATTTGATACCTGTGCGAGACGTTCCATGCAGTGGGGAGGAAGCAACTGGAACAAGGTAGGCCGATGGCGACCAGGCTCTGTGGCCCTGAGAAGCACGTCAGCTCGTACCGATAGGCGGATACTGCGAACAGCGCTAGCGAACAGAACCGTCCCATCATCCTGCGGCAACTGCGCAACAACATTACTATTTCCGGTACTGCTCCAGTGTCAGTAGCGACAATAGCATACCGGTTATACCCCCCGACAATGTCTGCCAGGCGTCCATTGTTGTGTCTTCCTTTGACACCTGAGCACCGCGCGATACGACTGCAGTGGTGTCGTGAATGAGTGGGCTGGCGAATGGAATGGCAGTCGGTGGTCTTCAGCGACGAATCCCGCTTTTGTTTGGACACCGACGACAGACGCGGACGGGTGTGGCGCAGACCGTTGGAATCGCCACCGTGGTCTGGGGTGACATCGGTTACGATACCAGAACGCCTTTAGTCACCATCCAAGGCACCCTGACAGCAGCACGGTACGTCACAGCGATTCTGCAGCCCGTATTACTGGTCTTTCAGCAGGATAACGCCAGACCGCACACGACAAACATGACCCGCGAGGTCCCCAGACCTATCGCCAATTGAGTAAGTGTGGGACATGGTGGGACGTCGTTTGCTATCTATGAACTGACACAGCAGGTTCACCAGGCCTGGTCAGACGTACCCCAAGATGACATTCGCCACCTGTATGATCACCTACGGCTGCATTGCCGCTAGAAGTTGTGCCACGACCTACTGTTGCCGCTTTCCGTTAGGACACCCTGTACAAACGAGTGCACGTCTTGGCTTCATAATCGCCAATTGAGCACGTGTGGGACATGGTGGAACGTCGTTTACGATCACCCCGGAATCTCCATGAACTGACACAGCAGATTCACCAGGCCTGGGCAGACGTACCCCAAGATGACATGATCACCTATACTTGCGGCTGGAACAATGCATCGCCGCTAGAGGTGGTGCCACAACCTACTGATGCTGCTTTCCGTTGGGACACCCTGTACAAAGGAGTGCACGTCTTGGCTCCATAACGTAATATATGTGTGTTCAGATGTATCTCTTGCTGTATACCGACTTTTGGCTCATTCGGATGATTGCAAAGCCGTGTATGAAACAACTTGGAATGGTGTTCATGAATAAATAAAACGTAAAATTACTAATGAAACTTTACGTTCCTTTAGAGTAGGTTATTTCTAAATATTTCCAATGATTGACTTCTATCTTCATTTAAACAAGAAATTAATCCTCCCGAGTAGGGTATAGGCAAGTAGCGGACCCTGTGGTCATCTACAGGATGAGTCAAAAGTCACAGTACACCCCGTTTTATCGAAAACCTTGCAGGAATTGGGAAATCTGAATATTCCATTAAGGTATGCGTATGTACTGAACCTGGCCGCCATCTTGAAATCGGCCATTTTGAATCTAAGTCAATTATTTTTTAAATGGAAAAGGGGTCGTGTGATATATCAAATAACATGAGCATTTTCTGACAAGTTCATTCCTGTAAACAGATTTGAAGTAGCAGTTATAGTTCAAAAGTTACAACACATTTCGTTTCATTTTGTACCAGGTGACTGAAGATGGCTTTGACCACGGAGGAGAGAATTGAGGTCATTTTGATGTCTGCAGAACGAAGTTTCCGTGTTGTCATAGCTGCAGATTTTAACAACCGGCACCCAGAAAGTCCTCCAATTTCGCACAGCACTGCCAGGTGCTTAATTAAAAAATTCCGGGAAACTGGGACTGTGGTGACAAGACACGGAGTGGCCGTCCAATAACTGCTACTGACGAAACAACCTCAAAATGGTTTTGGCGTCCTTCGTCAAGAGTACACAACGCAGCAGATGTTCGTCAGTGGTTAGATGTTCAATTTCCTGGTCATTGGATTGGCCAGCGTGGTGCTGTGGAATGGCCACCTAGATCACCTGGTCTCACACCACTTGACTTTTATCTGCGGGGTCATTTAAAGCAACTCGCATATGCAGAGAAGATCAGAAACGGACACCATCTCCAGCAACGCTTCTTCAATGCGTTTCTAAGGAAATCCTTCTGCGAGTGCATGACGATTGGATTCAGCGCCTTCAAATGTACCTTGACTAAGAGGGACACCATGTTGAACACATTTAATGACTGTAAACCTTTATGGAGAACAGTCCAGCCTGTAATTCCAAACAAAATGTGTTGTAACTTTTGAACCATAACTGTTACTTCAAATCTGTTTACAGGAATGAAATTGTCAGAAAATGCTCATGTTATTTGATATGTCACACGACCCCCTTCCCATTTAAAAAAATTGACTTAGATTCAAGATGGCGATTTCAAGATGGCGGCCATGTTCGGTACATACCGTAAAAGATAGACCACCTCACGCATACCTTACTTGAACATTCAGATTTCCCAATTCCTGCAAGGTTTTCGAAAAAACAGGGTGTACTGCGACTTTTGAGTCATCATTTCCGATCGAATGACACATCACATGCCATATGTTCCCGTAGTTCTGAAGACCAAGTGACTGCCACCCTTGCAATTCCGTCTCCACTGGAACAATTTGATCTAAACTTCGTATGTGGAATACCACATAGATTCTTTGTCCCCTCCGACTCCCGTGCCCGTAATTCCGACCCCAGTGCACCAATCACTGACGCGTTCTTAGGTCCTTTGATCTTTGCCGCTCGTAAACGAATTATTCCGAGTGCTTTCTTATCAAATATCAGGAGGTGTTTCTACAGAACAAACATAAACATAAATGTTTACAATGAGTTCATTAAATCTTTACTTTATGCAGCAGGTACGCTTTTCGCGGAATCTAATTTTCCCACACAGGCGAAGTTTATTATACCCCAGCAAATACGTTCACGCTTATTCCTAAAGGATGAAGTTTACATTCTGATAATTTACACGCGGTAATTAGTGAGGAAAGTTGTTTAGTTATTTGGTTGACTGTAATAAAGATCGCAACTGACCCGTTCACTCAACATCCCATTCCGGCAACATTATTATTTTTAAAAATAAGCATCCCGTGGGGATTTAATTATCCTAAAATTACTTAAAATGGAGCTCGCCAAAAATTATCGACCAATATAATAATTAGTGATGCCAAGATCCGGATATCCGGATCTTTTTTCGGACCTAGGTCCGAGATCCGAGAACCGGATGTTGGTCAGAAACCCGAGATCCGGAACTTGGATCCGAGATCTCTGATCCTGATCTTGGATGCGAGATCTGAGATCCGGATCTTGGCTCCGAGATCCGAAAATCGGATCCTAGACAGGAAATTGTGTATATGCAAACTTTTTCTGAAAGCAGTTTATAAAAGCTTTTGTTAAGTGATAGCCTAGTCCTCTTAAGTCCTAATTAGTCTTAATACGCATCCAGTGATAGGATCCGAAATCCGGATCTGATATCCGAAATCTGGATCCGATATCAGAGATCCGAAATCCGGATACGGACCCGGATCCGGATATTATCAGATCCGAATCAGAGATCCGGATCCAACGGACATCACTAATAATGGCTAAGGTCAAAAACCCTCACCGGTGAGAATAGTTAGCGCTTGGTCGGTCAGAAATCCCAGTGAGAAAACTGTGACGTCATTTTAACGCGGTCAGAAACGCCTGTTAGCGCTGTTATGCCTAACCGGTTAGTCTAACCGTCCTCACCGAGAAAAAGACGGTTAGCCCAGTGAGATATTACGTCATCATTCTCTCACCGGTGAGGGTTTTTGACCACAGCCAATAATACAGTGTGTTGCATCTTTGGGATGTCGAAGCTTGTACACATGGTCGAATAGCTCATGGTCGAATCACGTAAATGAAAAGGAGGCATGTACACAGTGTCCCATGAAGGACTCCTTGAATTTTGAAAGGAGGCAAGAGGTATGTGTATTTCGGAAACTGAGATCGATAAAAGAATTGAGGCAAGTGGTATGTTTATTTCGAAGGCCGTAAAATTCTGATACAGAAGTTTCAAAATTAGTCACAAATCTTGACGACTGGTGGAGCTGTACGCAGCGTACCGAAATTCATTCTTCGTTTGCGCCATCTCTGTGCTGCGAAAGGTGTACATTTTGAATAGATTCGGATGTCATCGCAATGGCTGCTTGCAAATGACAGTTTATAGCCTATTTCTCGGACTTCGTACGGCAATAACAGTGCGCAACACCACCTGTCGGCATCGTTTGTAACTAATTTTGAAACTTCTACATCAGGTTTTTACGGCTTGCAAAAGAAACCACAAAATTTCTTGCCGTTTTTATGTTGCCATAAAAGGAAGTCACAGAAGATATGCAAATGGGTGTACTGTGTGGCCCAAAATCTGTTAGGGTGGGGAGCAGGAAGGTTAGCCTGTATAAATACTGGGTTGTTAGGCATTCACATCAATTAAATCTCGTGCAGAAGTGAAGTCATGGAGGTATGGAAGGAGATGGTTAGATATTGTTTGCTATATGATTTCAAGGTGGGCTTCTCAGCAGCAGCGTCGAGTCGCCGAATGTGTCTTGCGTTTGGGGATGATGCTGTGAATGAACTAGACGCCAAGTGGTTCACTACGAGCTGCTGTCAACTCTCCAAACCATCACTGGGGACCTACCTGTACGCCCAGCAGTTGGAACGTGTACAACAGGCATTGCAGCAGAAGGAGCCTATCGCAAAGGGGTACTCTTCCTTCATGTCAATGCCCGGCCTAACTTTGTGTCATCCACCTTACTCACCAGATCTTGCTCCAACGGATTATCACCTTTTCCATTCTCTGGACAACCATCTTCGTGGAAAATCCTTCACCAATGATACAGACCTGCGAAAGGCACTCACGGACTTCGAGTCCAAGACCGGCAAGTTGTACAGCCAGGGTCTTGTAAAATTTTGCAGAAGTCTTATCAACAGCGAATCCTTTATATAAATTTTTAGTTTGATGAAGTTTCATATAGTTTTGTAGACATGAACGTCCGCAGGGAAGAGTGGTTTTGTAGAAATGAGGGTTCTTTTCTCGTCAGACCATCGCTTAGGGAATTAGGAGGAACTCAGCTTCTTCTCTCAGCCTGTATTCTCCTTGCGCCAAGACGCCAGTGCTAAATTCACATGCTCTCTTCAGCCAGCAAGCGTGCTTATAGCACTGGCGCGCTGCGCGATGACGATGCAAGTCAAATGACATCAAGTTTTACGCCAATTCTTTCATCATCATAGGTGGAGGGTCCAGCTGCCGTACGTGGCGATCAAGGTGCTCTCACAGATGTTCGATTGGATTGATGTCCGGCCAATTAGCGGGCCAAGGGAGCACTCGAAAGTCAGTAGAGTGTTCCTCGAACCAATTCAGAAGGAGACTTGTATTGTCCTGCTGGAACACACCATCACATTGGGGGAACATCGTGAGCATGTACGGGTGCACCTGGTTCGCTACGATTGACAGATAGCCACAGGCATTCAAATTGCCCTCTAGACGAATCAGTGGATCTAACTGCTCCCAACAGAAGATCCCCCACACATGCACACTACCCCCAACAACCTGTTTTCGCCCCACAATAACCTCCTGCAGTTTCTTTTCATGGCGTTCACTACGCACTCGCCATCGCTCGTCAATCTTATGGAACAAAAACCTTGACTCGTCGGAGAAGGCGATCTTAGCTCAATCGTCTGTTGGTACCACTGTTGAATCTGGTGGTCAGTTGATGGACTGTGGCTCTCCGCTCACCCCGTCAGTCGATGGCTATTGACCCTTTTCAGTCATGGCTTTGGGACGGAATTTCTGTCCCTGCTGTCCACTCTTTGTACACCTTCACTACAGCGGACCGTGAACAGTTCACAAATCGCGCCGTTTCGGAGATGGTGCCACCCTTGCTGCGATAGCCTATTCATCCCTTTTTGGATGTCCGTTAAATCCGGACGTTTACCCATCTTGAGGCTCGTGCACCTGCCGTTTGATGCATCAGCTTTAAAGCTTTCTCATCCCGTTATGCAAATTTTGCAATGTGTAATCGTTGTTTGGGCGAACCATGCGTGTGCTTTGAAGGGGTGCTGGTCATAATTCATTGATATGACCACCCCCCTAATACCGTGTTGCTCCACCTTTGACATGCAAAACGGCTTTAATACTTCATAGCAAAGATCAAGGAAAGTATCCGAGGGAAGACTGTGTCAAATGAAAAACTGGTTGGTACGATGTTGCATCCCATGGTACATTTGGTGACACGGCCATCGGCGAGATGCAAAAGAAATCGTGATTCATCATCGGACCAGGCAACTCTTCTCTATTGCTGCATAGTCTAATAACGATGTCCACGGGCGTCAGAGTCCCGTATCCAAAAAAGTCTGATAGACAGTGTGCTCAGATTCATTTGTACATGAACCTGCATTGCATTCAGTTTCAGTTGTGTGGGTCATCAACAACATAAATATGTTTTATAGTAAATTTGTAATCAACAAGACTCTGTAGGTCTAATTTCAAATCAATATCTAAAATTAAGTGTAATAACACTACAATGGAAACGGTTCCTTTTCGGCTCTAGCCAGTGTCCAGCCTAACCGACGACATTGAGGAAACGGTATCTCGCGTGCTTGTCAACCATAAATGAAAGCCACCAGGCAGAAATTGATTTATCTCACCCCCGCTAGACCTGGTTTATGTCCGGATTTGAGAAATCTTTCCCTTTATGGCTGGGAAAAACATGTGTTAAGGTTTTGACAGTGAGTTGCTGGTAATTCTTTCTCTTTAAACATTCTGAAGACACTTTAAGCGATTTCTGAAGCTCGTAAAAACGTTTTTATTGTTACTTTAAGCAATATACAGTACACCTATACATAATTAATATATATATATATAATTTTATTCATTTCTTTCAGCCGGGTTTCCTCTTCCAGTGAGACCCGGATATCCAGCCTTGCTGCCCGGTCAATTCGGGTAAGTGAACTTTATGGCATTTTGGTATTTTGTTATCAGATTTTACAAATTTTTAAGACTAAAATGTTATATCTTGTTTCATGATCTGTCATACGCCATGTCAATACAAGTTGGGCCCAAAGTGCCAGTGCACCCTTTAATTTTCAAAACGGACTCGAAAATTAAGTATCTGAACACACTTTCTAAAACTAATACGGAGACTTATATTTTGGAGTAGACAATTAACTTGGCCGCCATCTTGAAATCGGCCATCTTGAATCTAAGTCAGGTTTTTTAAATGGAAATGGGGTCGTGTGATATATCAAATAACATGAGCATTTTCTGACGATTTCATTTCTGTAAACAGATTTGAAGTAGCAGTTATGGTTCAAAAGTTACAACACATTTTGTTTGGAATTACAGGCTGGACTGTTCTCCATAAAGGTTTACATGGTGTCCCTCTTGGTCAAGGCACATTTGAAGGCGCTGAATCCAATCGTCATGCACTCGCAGAAGGATTTTCGCAGAAATGCTGGCACATGCTTCTTCAATGCGTTGCTGGAGATGGTGTCTGTTTCTGATTTTCTCTGCATATACGACGAGTTGCTTTAAATGACGCCACAGATAAAAGTCAAGTGGTGTGAGATCAAGTGATCTGCGTGGCCATTCCACAGCACCACGTCGGCCAATCCAATGACCAGCAAATTGAACATCTAACCACTGACGAACATCTGCACCGTTGTGTGGTGGAGCCCCATCCTGTTGAAAGTAAGAGGGAAAGCTGCCATCTTCATTCAGAAGTGAGGGAAACGCCACTTCTTGCAGCATTTCCGGGTAGCGTTGAGCATTTAGGTTCAGGTCAATGAAAATGGGTCCAATTACACGGGTACCCCTTATTCCACCCAACGCAATAACCTTTACGTCACCAACTACCTTGGAACAAGAGGGATCTTGTCGATGTTGCTCTAGGGCCCACGTGCAAAACTGCATACGTCTGTCCGGGTCATCCTCTGCTAGGTGCTGGAGTATCTGAATCTTGAATGGATGCCATTGATGAGCATGAAGGATTCGTACGTTCGATGACTGGCTGATTCCACATTCTGCTGACAAACGTCGTGTGCTGCGTTGTGGGCTCTTGACGAAGGACGCCAAACGCATTGTTGAGATTGTCTCGTCAGTAGCACTTATTGGACGGCCACTCCGTGCCTTGTCAACTACAATCCCAGTTTCTCGGAATTTCTTAATTAAGCACCTGACAGTGTTGGGTAAAATTGGAGGTCTTCCTGGTTGCCGTTTGTTAAAATCTGCAGCTATGACACGGAAACTTCGTTCTCCAGCCATCAAAATGACCTCAATTCTCTCCTCCGTGGTCAAAGCCATCTTCAGTTAGCTGCTACAAAATTAAACAAAATGTGGTGTAACTTTTGAACCAGAACTGCTACTTCAAATCTGTTTACAGGAATAAAATTGTCAGAAAATGCTCATGTTACTTGATATATCACACGACCCCCTTTCCATTGAAAAAAAAATGACTTAGATTCAAGATGGCCGATTTCTAGACTGCGGCCATGTTCGGTAAAACGTCATGTGCGTTACAGCGTTAATGGACAAAGAATTCCTTGGAACCTGGCATAACTGGTAGAGAAGAATACTTCGTAATCAATGTTGCCATCTTAACGGATTTCCCGCTAAATTTAGAGTTTTTTACTAAAATTATGTAAAAATCCGTTAAAAATTACTGGATTTTCGAAATCGGTTGTTCTGTTGCCAATTTTTTTCGAATTTTTTTGTTTTTGATATCAGGTTCAGATAGAGCATCAAAAAGTAAGTAAAAGTTATAATAGGTACACATGTCCTATCTATTCGGGAACATGGCCAAAATGATGGTTAAAGTTAAAACTTTGGTCCTTTGATCTTGGTCACAGAACCAGAATGTTTGAACTTTGGTGCTGTGACCAAGATCGAAAGAAAAGGTTAAAAATATCGCTGTCGAGATAATAAATAATCAGAAAGAATGTAGCTTTAAAAAAATAAAACAAGTTTTTATGGAAAAGGTTAAAACATTTTTAAGAAAGAGGCAACAAATAAGCGAAATGGGGCTCATTCATAAACGCTAGCTACGCGTGACGTCATCTTAGCCAAACTCATCGGCTTCGGTTTGGCTAACCTGACGTCCTGAAACTCTTGCGGGAATTTTTACAAAATTCAAAATGAATTTATATTACCGGAAGTGGCCTTTAAATTGAGATTTCTTTATTAAAAATGAAAGTAAAAAAGAATAAAGTTGATATTTACAAAACTATTTGAAATCAACTTTTGATTTGGTGTCATTACTCCTTTAACCACCATTTTGGCCATGTTCCCGAATAGATAGGACATGTGTACCTATTATAACTTTTACTTACGTTTGGATGCTCTATCCGAATCCGAAGTCAAAATCAAAAAATTCGGACATTTTTCCATTTAAAATGGCGCCCAAGTTCAGCCATTTCACATTGTTTGATTTTCATGTCAGTTTTGGAAATAAAAAGGCTGTACTGGAGCTTCTATAGGTCAAATTAGACATCTTGCGTTTAAATTTGTTTTACTTACCATTAGACAGGTATTTAAAAAATTAATTTAATTGTTGCAAAGAGGTCACGACTGTTGATAACCTTTAAAATTGATAAGTTTTAAAATGAAGAAGTGTTCTTTTTTAATTTTATTTAATATTTATGAATATTCTGAAATGTAATTCTTAATTACTTTCCGCTCCCTCCACTTCTTCGAAAAAAAAATCCGTTTCCTCAACTTTATTTCTCATGTGCGTGCGAAGAGGAGATTTTGTTCCACTTAACCAACAACAACGGCAACAGCCAACCGCAGATTTCGATTAATTTTTTTGTGTCCTCTCATTTTAATGTCGTTGGAAGGAAAAAAGGGGATAAAATGGGATAAACAATCTGTCTGCGATTAGTCACTGCACGCTCGACTCTTTAATCACACGGTAGGAATCCACCTGAAGACATTTCGCTTGATATCCATTAAAAGATGCTTATTTTGATTGGAAATTACAATCCACTTCCGGCAATTTGTTTTTTTTTTTAGGGTTAGAATAACAGGAAAGAAATTGGGGTCGAATCTGGAGTCTTGGAATAAAATGCGCGACCATAAATATTCGGACAGCCCTTCCTAGATAGTGCTATGCATGAGTGATGTCATTGAAGATGAGATGATAGAGACAATTGCGTGAGCAGGAATGACAGCGAGTAAAGCAACGATAATGCACTGGGTTTTTAATAAGAGGCCGAATTAAAATACAATGGATATTTTATTTATGAGGGTTATTCGGAAAGAAGGTCCGTTTTTTTTTCTTTACCAGATTCTATGTACCTTTAACTATTTCTCCACATAGTTTCCAAGTTTATTTAAGCAATTGTCATAGCGCACAATGTACTTCCGAATGTCACTTCATAGACGCTGCCGCCGGTGAAGAAAATCACGCAGTTTTCACTTGTTCACCGGCGGCAGCGTCTATGAACTGATCATGCGGAAGTACATTGAGCGCTATGATAAGTGCTTAAATAAACTTGAAAACTATGTGGAAAAGAAGTTAAAGGTACATAGAATCTGGTAAAGAAAAAAATTTGAAAATATATACAAGGTGTTTCAAAATTATATACAATAAATTTAGTGACGTATTCTTCAGGTCAAAAGAAGACGAAAATGTTGTATAGCACTTTGTCTGGAAACGATTTATTTA
>JAHWFO010016218.1:482741-535326 GCA_023313115.1 Rhysida immarginata | reverse complement strand
AACATTTTCGTCTTCTTTTGACCTGAAGAATATGTCACTAAATTTATTGTACATAATTTTGAAACACCCTGTATAGTAGTTTTATTTTTATAACAAAACGGACTTTACTTTCCGAATAACCCTCGTATAACATGTACGAGTACACAAATTGCTCAGTTGACCTTACAATTTGCTTCCAATTCCAGTAAAGAACGAACCAAATGATTTTAGCCCTCTGAAACTATGTACAGCCAGTTGTGACTCAGTTTTACTGCATGAATTCCACTGATTACCCTAATAAAGTAAGAACTGTAACCAATTTGGGAACTATTACGTCCAAACGGCTAAGGCTATCGAGACCAAACCTTAAACTTAAGATTATAATCTTCCTTGGGAGGTCTGATTAGTTTTCCAGTGGAATCGGTGAACCGGAAGTATCAGTTTACTCCAGCGTCAAAATCTGAATTATGAAATACCTCGCCAACCATTGGGTTTATGATTATTTATAAGGAATTGAAAAGTGTTAAATTTACAATTGCAAACAACTTTTGTTAACGAAATTTTTCAAAATTCCAACCGGAAATACCAGTTTTACTCTTATCAAAATCCAGTTTTTTGCTAATATAGGCGAAATAAGATGGTATAGGAAAATTTGGAATCTGTACCAAAGTGTTTAGAAGCTAATTTGAAGTACCTTTTATTCACAAACTTTTTTAAAATTTCTATCGGAAGTAGACATTTTAGATAGATGTTTAATTTTTTTCTGTATTTGGACTAGGACATTTACGTATAAGAAAGTCGGGTGGTGACCACACCTCATTTTTTTTCATCATTCTGACTTCAGGTGTCAACTTCGTTAAGTTCTGAAAGACACCAAAATCTTCTTTCTTCTTCATTGTAATAAAGAGCAATTGTACGGCCTCTTAAGTAAATTAGAACTACTCTATAAAATTATTTTCAGGAAATCGTATATTGAAGTCTCAAAAGTCTAGCAAAGTGCAGCAACTAGACGTGGCATGGGCTCCACCAGTCGGCAGAAGTCCTCTGAAGAGTTACTTAGCCATAATGCAGTCTCGATAATTGCGTGAATGTTGCAGGTGCAGGCTTTTGTGCACGAATGGATCGTTCGATATCCCACATATGTTCCCTCGGGTTCATGTCTGGTGATCTGGATGGCCAGTTCATTCTTTGGAATTATTCAGAATGTTTCTCAAACCAAACGCGAGTAATGTTGGCCTGGTGACATGGTGCATTGTCCTCTTGAAGGATTACAAATGGTCACCAAGAAGCTGGATTTAATAATTCCCAGTTAATGGTAGGTCCAATTTTATTTATCAGCACGGTGCCTTCCTGACAACTTGGATCTATGGTCTCTGCACTACATTCGAACCTTGCACCAACATGAATCATGACTCATCGGACTCAGCTATGGTTTCCAGTCCTGTAAGGCCCAATGAATAAAAACGATATTGTTTGAAGAAATGGATGGAAAAATTCTGCGACCTGGATTCGAACCAGGAACTTCGAGTGTCATATGCTCGATGCCTCTACCAATTGGGCTGTCGCAGACATTTGTGCAGCCATGCTCTGCACCTAAGTTGTCAAGATGAAAAACCCAATGCGCCTCCCATCAGAAAGTTTGATGAACACACAGTAATAAAGAACCGGGTGCCATAGCCCAATTGGTAGAGGCGTCGAGATATAACGCTCGAGGTTCCTGGTTCGAATCCAGGTCGCAGAATTTTTTCATCCATTTTTTCAAAAAATATCATTTACCTGATGTTTGGAGGTTTAGAATTTGGCAAAAAAAATAAATAAATAAAAGCATGGCAACCATTCAGGATTGTGATGATACAGGAAATATTTTCATGGCACCAGTTTTCTTTATTTCTTCCAATGAATATGTTCAGGAGCCCAGGCGAGTCACGCCCTCGGATGATGCTCTTGTCGATCTTCCGCCGCTCTATCTCATCAGTGCCAAATTTCGCTTCACTGACCTCATAGACACGTTTCTAATACACCTTTCATGAATGTGAGTGACGTCTCTATTACGAAGGACCATTCTGCTCAGATGTGGATCGAGAAATGTTGAATGTCCGGACCACTTCAGAAATGGAATGCCTCATGCTTTCCTGGTGTAGCCTTAATTACATTACAAGAAGCTTCAGACGACTGCTAATTGACAGCACTGGTACCGCTCTGCCTATTTATGCATCTTTTACGCGATGCAAGTGGCACCCGAAAATTTGCGTACGATTCTCCCATGACTTTTGGCTACATTTTGAGCCATTTCCCAAATTTTACGTGACGGAAACAAATGTCGGATATGTCAGGGTTTTGGATTTTATAAATTTTTGGATAATTATATAAACGAAAAAAAAAATCGATATTTTTATAATTGTCTGGGGTGTTTTATCGTGTTTATAATGATGACGAGGTTAATCACGATCTTAACGGAGCAGCACCACTCGGACAAAAGGGAGAAATGGCTTCGTCTACTCAATGAACGTTGACGTTGCGTGACGCCGTGGAAGTCACCCACACGCGATCGAAACGCTTTAGAAACCGCAAACGAGTGAATTATAAATGGGGTAATGAATAAAGAATGTCGACGTAGATTTTTCCAATCCTTTCGCTGTTTTTTATTATTTTTTTAATGGTTGACAAGAGTAAATTATATTGTTCGGCTTTGGGTTGAGGATTTAAGAATCTGATGATTGTTTGGATTCTGTGAAAAGAGTAATAATAAATTGGATAATCCCTAAACGCATTTTTTACTCTTAAACTACTCGCCCATTAAACTTTTATTGCTTTAATGAGGTAAATTAAAATTAAATTTTCTATTTATATCATCAAGCAGAATGCTCCTGAATAAAAGCTCCTTTAGAACAACGGCTTCGTAATGTGATCTTGATGTCTAACACTAAGAAGGGAGTTCGGGTTTTACCAATGACGAAACATGAGATATAAAGAGAATTTTGCAATAAATAATTAGTTCCCATTTTGACCGCTACGTCAAAATATGGCGCATGAATAATAACAAAAAGAAGTTAGAAGCAGAGAAATTTATAAAATCAGAGCATTTGTGTCGTCAATGACATGTTCAAAGCGCATGTTGCATGTTCCACAGTAGAGCGAAGGGTTTCCTGAGGAATCGCACTGATATGGCGTGTTATGCTTGCTTTCAATTCAGGGACAGTCCGTATTCTTCCTCCATAGCATTATCTTTCAAATATCCCCACAAGGTACCTCAACTGAAGGCTGAAATGAATTGGCCTTACCAGGAAAACCACCAAAACTGAAAGCTGAAACCAAAGTTATACGAGTTTTGCAGTTTCCAGTCAACGGCTTTACTGAAAAGCGCGATAAAGGGGAACTGGCAATCTGTTAAGCTTATTTTCGAAAGTTTCTAAAGGCACCGAAAAATAACTGTATTGCTATTCATGTTTTTATGTTTTCTGTAGAATAGCAATACAGTCATTCTTTCCACCTGCACACACTGCTCGAGCTAACATTGCCCAGACATTCAAATCAGGTGATATTGCAGGCCAGTCCATCACCTGAACACCATTGTCCAAAAACCATATCCAAGTTGACTGAGCTGTGTGAATTGGTGCATTGTCCTGTTGAAATTCAAAGAATGGACCTCCAGTTACTTCTGCAAAGGGCAACAAATTTTCTTCAAGTAAATTTTGTTAGGCAAGAGCATTAAGTCTACCCTTGGGAAAGGCTGAATTTGTTTTCCCATTGAAAGAAATAGCTCCCAACACCATCACCGAGCCACCTCCTCCTTGCTGTCGATTGGAGAATATCTTTTCTTCAGCTCTGACGTCATACCAACTGTGTGTCCATCCATCAGGGCTATCCAAATTAAACTTTTTTTCACCACTAAAGATGACCTTTTTGCCATTGGTGCCTCCAATGCATATGTTCTTCAGCCCATTCCAGCCGCTTCAGTTTGTGGCGCTCTGTTAGCTTTGGTTGGCATTTTCTTTTCTTGTACACAAGAGTATTTGATTTCTTCACAACACGGGCAACTGTGTCTTTTGAGACCCCAATGTTTGGATGACTTGCTACACTTCGCAGAGATGATGATCCTTGTTTTAATTGCTCTTTTTTGCCGAGGTGTAAGTTTTTCTGGTCTCCCAGGTCGCTTTTTAGTGCCATATCTTATTCCTAAGTTAAGATAGTTGATCACAACTCTGGTAGAGCGGTTAAGGGCCTTAGCTATAGCTCTTACAGAACTTCCAGACTCCTTCATTGTTGCTATCTGTCCCTTTTCATAATCAGTCAGCTTTGGGCCTCTTGGCATGGTGTTTTTTCCTTCAGGTAAGTTTTAGATCAATTAAAAAGTAATTGATGGTGGTAGCCATTTGCAATTACCAGTTACTACAATACTCATTTCCAAAAAAGTTGGGACAGTGCAACATATAAGAAGAACTCCAACACATTTGTTTGGATTATTGTATTGCCGTTTATTTCAACGCATTACAATACATAAACGATAAATTAGGCATGGGATCACATATCTTATATGCTTAAACAAAGATACAGGTGGTTTTCCTGTTTGGCACGTGCAACACACTCCCAAAAAAGTTGGGACAGCACGGCCTTTACCACTGTGTGGCGTCACCTCTCCTCTCGATGACACACTGTAATCTTCTGGGCATCGATGACGCCAATCTTTCTAACACCGTAACCGGAATTCTGTCCCATTCCTGTTGGATATAGGTTTTCAGCTGTTCAACTGTCCGGGGTCGTCGCTGTCGTAGTTTTCGTTTAATAATACGCCAAACGTTTTCTATAGGCGACAGATCCGGGCTGCAAGGGAGCCAATCCAACATACGAATGCGCTGCCGATGTAGCCATGCACAAGTTATGCGCGCTGCATGCGGTCTGGCGTTGTCTTGTCGAAATATACACTGACGTCGTCCAAACAGGCGCCTCTTAGATGGCACCATAGCTTGTTCCAGGATCTGTATATACGCTTCAGCATTGACGGTGCCATTGCAGATGTGCAAGTCTCCCATTCCATGGCCACTAATACAGCCCCAGACCGTGACAGACGGTGGTTTCTGTACCGAACGCCTGTAGCACGCGGGAATATCCTTTTCGTCTTTGGTCCGGAGTGTACGGCGTCCATTATTTCCGTAAACAATCGTAAAGGTTGATTCATCGGACCACAATATGTTCTTCCAGCGTGCTTGGGACTAATTGCGATGGGCTCGAGCCCATAGCAGACGGCGACGTTGCGGTCGTTTGTTGATGTATGGCTTCCGTCGTGCACAGTATAACTTAAGTTTGCATTTGTGGATGCACCGGCGTACAGTATTCAACGATAATGGATTCCCGAAGAAATCGCGGGCCCACGTAGCTATGTCCGTAATCGCAGCATTCCTATGCGTGACGCAGTGACGTCGGAGGATCCGAAGAGCTCGAGCATTCAGAATAGGTTTTCTACCTTGGCCTTTCCGAACTGCGATCTCACCATTATTTCGGTAGCGCTTGATAATATTATGTACTGTAGATGATGACAGGTTAAATCTTCTGGCTATTGCATGCTGAGAAACGTTGTTTGTGAATTCTTGAATGATTCGAACACGAAGATCTTCGCTAACTGGCTTGCCTCGACCCATCGTTCCGAATAAGTTACCTGAACGACGGATGGCAACTGTTATTTATACGGAATGTAGTACGACGTCATCATTCAAGATTATTCCCGAACAATTCGGAAGGTTCCACTACTAAGGGCGCTTTCTACAACGTATGTCCCTACTATTTTGGAACGTGTTGCAACACCCCCATTCAAAATGAACGTCCCGGCCACGATACAAAATGTTTTGGTGCACACAGTAGATTTATGTCATTTCATAAACGTATCTGCTATTTTGTATTCGCGAGAAAGTTTTGTTACATAATCCCTTTTTGTTTTTTCTAGATATTTTGCACTGTCCCAACTTTTTTGGAAATGAGTATTGTACATCTGTTGTTGATTTTTGTAATTATTCCAATTAATGATTTTAAAATTAAACAAGTGTGTTTATAATTATGAGACGCACCTTAAGCTTAACAGATTGCCAGTTCTCCTTTATCGCGCTTTTCAGTAAAGCCGTTGACTGGAAACTGCAAAACTTGTATAACTTTGTTTTCAGCTGTCATAGTGTTGCATTTTCGCCGTGGAGTGGTGATACAGCATGATAGTGTATGAATTCAAAGTATACAATATGAAATTATCACATTTTCTCGAAATTAGCGAAAATTGCCTCTCAGAGGACGAATTTCCGAAGTGTCGAGATTTTTCTCAACGTGTAAATTGACGTAGATTGAGGATTGATGCAGGGTGCCCACTTAGCGCGACGATAGCGCGATTCTATCGCTTTGAGTCATATGCGCATGCGCAACAAACGCCAGGCGATCATTTCGTTTCCCACTTAAAGATTTCGTGCTTCCAAAATCAGAATTGGTTATTTCGTGCATACAGAATTGCATATTACTTGATATCTTCAATCAAATTTTCCGTAGCGATATCCGACCATCTCGAAGTAGGTGCTGCCATGATTGCATGGACCACGTGATTCGAAACTGTTTTCTGATTGGGTGCTATGGAGTCGCAGAGCTCTTCCATCGCCTTAGATGCGCCATGACGTCACTCTGCGCATGCGTGCTTCGCAAAGCGATAGAATCGCGCTATCGTCGCGCTAAGTGGGCACCCAGCATGAGTGTTACCGCATATCTACATATTGCGTACACTTTAGTGGAAATTTTTGCCTTGCAGCATCCATTTGGAATTGGTTCTCTCTCTCTCTCTCTCTCTCAAGGACCAAACCTCGGGGTTTCTCCTGCCCTTGACTCAATTTTTCTTGTTCTCCATCTGTTTGAAATTGCCATTTTGTTTTGGCAGTAATCCAGAAGGATCTCTCTCGGCCATCTGAGATGATAAAAGTCTGCTTGGTGGCCTTTTCGCGCCTTGTTCTACACGTCAATTGCCTTAGGCGGCAATAGCCAGACGAGAATTTGCTCATTTTTATTGATCCTCATTGCTCTTTGCATGAACCATTCCTGTAATCTATCCATGTCCTGCCTAATATCTTGGTCCATTTGCCTAACGGCCATAATATCATTAGTTTTCGTTAGTAAAATATCGTCAAACAAAAGCTCTCAATTTCAAAGTCAAAGTTAGCTTGAAAACAGGCGCCAATAATGTGTTGCAAAAAGTATTTTGCTTATGGCGGAGCCCTGAGGAATGCCTCGTTCCGATGGATAGTAAAAGGTAGTGATGTCAAGATCCGGATAATTCAAGATCCGGATATCCGGATCTTTTTTTCGGACCTAGGTCCGAGATCCGAGAACCGGATGTTGGTCAGAAATCCGAGATCCGGAACTTGGATCCGAGATCCGAAAATCGGATCCTAGACAGGAAATTGTGTATATGCAAACTTTTTCTGAAAGCAGTTTATAAAAGCTTTTATTAAGTGATAGCCTAGTCCTCTTAAGTCCTAATTAGTCTTAATACGAATCCAGCGAAAGGATCCGAAATCCGGATCCGATATCCGAGATCCGAAATCCGGATCTGATATCCGATATCCGAAATCTGGATCCGATATCAGAGATCCGAAATCCGGATCCGATATCCGAGATACGGATACGGACCCGGATCCGGATATTTCTAGATCCGAATCCGGATATTATCAGATCCGAATCAGAGATCCGGATCCAACGGACATTACTAGTAAAAGGTTGAAAGCAAGGTTGTTAAAGAGAAGGTGGCCTCTATCGGGGTGATCGATGGTCATTGGCTGCTGACGTGTGACGTCAACTGGAAGGTTGGAGCAGACGAACGCCATAGAGAACAATAGGGAATAGCGGGGGGACCCTTATTTTCCAGCCTATTTTTACTATCTATCACCAATATAAATGAAAAAAAACCCATGCCAAGGTTTTATATAAATAATTTATTGGAATAATATGTGTTTAAAATTCAGAGATTGTAAATAACAGGCCATTTATATACATTTAGCATTGAAATACAAAGCAAATACTGCAACAGCGAGGACACCTCGTCAAAGCAATTCTTCAACGATTAACCTGTTACAGTATTCAGTCATTTAGCATTAAGTGCTAGTTCAGCATTAAAACATCTGCCGATAAATGTATAATTGTAAAAATATGATAGGAAGAAAAAAAAGTAATGCCTACATACTCGATTGCTTTCTGTTTGAGTCTGACCGAACACTTTCGTTTTGCTCAATTATAATTTGAGAGTGAAAGCGTATCCCACCTCGTCGTTTTTCCCAACGTGGTTTACAGTCTTCAAATGAATCTGAAGCCACTGAACAGTTTTAATTACTTGGTACGAGTGAAGGAGGTGAAGATGAAAGCGAAGAGTCTTGTGCATATTTTATTTTCTAAACTTCGCTCTCAGGTTTCAAATTTTCTCTTAACTTTCGATGTTCTCGTAGTGCAATCTGTTGGATTTTTGCGTTTTAACACTCGTATCAAGAGCACATGTCCTGCTCAGGAATTCTGCTCGTTACGAGTGTGCTCTTTTTACCATTATAAGAAGGGGTGGGGGGTTGCTCATTTATGAAATTTTGCTCGTATCTATTGCCATGAGAAGAATAAATGCATGGAAATATAATAAATCCACTCTAGATTATAATATTGGACTAAAAATAATAAATAATTGCGATTATTATTAGCAAAAGCACATGGAACTCCAGCTATCTCAGCTTTGTTATGTTAAAAGAGACGGATCGCCTGCCAGGTGACGTCACAATCCCAGAAGGCAATGCGAGTGCTTTTGAGAGAAATCTGCCGATAGAGGCCACCTTCTTTTTAACAACCTTGGGTTGAAAGCCACATTCCACTCTATTCATTCGCTGGGCAAAAAAGGTCTTGAGTTAATGTTAGATTGTGACCTGCAATGCCATACGCTTTTAGTTCTTCGAACAGTAGTGCTCGTGACACGGTATTGAAAGCCTTTGCAATATCCATGCATACTATAACTAAACATTGTTTATTTAGTACCGAAAGGTGCTTTATGCTATCAGTGTGGGGAACGTGTCTGTCTGTAACTCTAACTCCTCCGAGGCTATGAAAGATTTTCAAAAATTTGTTTTCGTCAGTCGATGAATATGATTCATAGCACAAACCAATCACAAATATTATCTAAACAGGTTCATTGGCACGTGCACAAATGGTACCTTCACGACCCGACCTAGCAATTTTCTATGGGACGACATATTCAGTAATATATCAAACAAATCGTAATGACGAGATAGAAGCGGATATTAATTACAATTTTCGTCAATTAATAAATAAGGTTCCGGGAATGAACCATTTTGAAAATAGTTGAAATCGAAGCAATGGCACGAGCTCTAATGGTACCCTTTTAGTACCCCTCAAATGTTTTCAATGGTAAAATATGGCATGTAATATATCAAACGACTTGGAATGATGTGTCATGAATGAATATAACGTAAAATTAATGATAGTCGTAATTGGCTCCAAGAAACCTGGTTTCGCGGAACCATTATGGTTCACTGGAACTTTCAATGCTAAAACATGGCATGTAATATATCAAACGACTTGGAATGACGTGTCATGAATGAATATAACGTAAAATTAATGATAGTCGAGATTGGTTCAATAATTTTGTAGATCGAAATGGGCCGAAAGTTTTTCAGGTCCTCCTCATTGCCTGTTTTAAGAATAGGCCGTATTAGTGCTTGCTTTAGAGCTAAAGGAAAGCGACCTGTTTCCCATATTTTCTGTATTAGATGCGCCAATAAGCAATTACCTTGATAGCCCCAGTTTTTCAAAACGTTATGATTTAAAATTCCATCATTCGGATTTGGTTTTAATTTGGTGGCTTCCCTGGTAAAGCCAATTCATTTGAGCCTTCAGTTGAGGTACCTTGATCGGTGGGGATAACTTTGTTTCCATAACTTTAAATAGTTCTACATTATCCGTTTCAGTATATTGCGACCAATCATAAGCTTGAATGAGATTTTTAAACGGAATCCAATTCATCTCCTTGAAACAATATTTTTTGCACGTGGGAATCTGATTCGATTTATTTGTGGGAGTAGAAATATAGGAAGGTGAAGCTATAATGATATTTTCAACTATCTGAGAAGGCAGTGCAGCTTTCAAAGGAATTCCATACTTTTTTATCCCAGTTATAACGGATTTGCTGTTCGTTATAATGAGGGTCCTCCTGTAGTTAGAAATGGCCTCACCTAATGTTCTTCAACTTCTTTCTATAAGAAACTTATTTACGAAAGAAAAATTGTGGCAAGGATCTGATTATTTGGTTTCTGGAAGTGATTGTCTTTTCTTTCATTAAAGAACCACTTGTCAGAAAAAGGTTTAGCACTTGTTTCATACAGTTTTTGCATTGTACAGGGGTTCGATCGATAAAATAATGGAAACCCTGCCATCTTCCATTGACCCCAGCTCGTACTAATGGTTCTGCCAAACTACTTTGCAAAATGATCATCTCTGATAAGTGCGGGCCTTATACCTCAGCGTGCCTTTTGTATTCTGATGTTTCGTTGAAGAGCCATCGTGTCATATCCCACAGACATTCCAACGAGGACAAATTGTTGGAGACCAGCTGGCTCGCGCGTCCGTTATACAAAACACAAGAGTGGGAGAAATCCGATACTCGCTGACAATAAACAGAAGGGCATTGAAGAGGATTGTCAGCATCAACAAGAAACGGGGAACGGTATTGCAGAATGATGAATCCAGGTTCATGCGTTTTCTTATTAGCATTAGAGTCTTGATGCACGGTTATTACCAAAACTGCAATAGAACTGTAGCAGGTGTGAAATGAGAGCATGACTCCACCTTCATCGTCCTTAACTTCTTCCAAATAGACTTCAGGAGTATGAAATTTTTATTAGACTACATGACGTGTTGCCGGCATAGTTAATTGCTTGACGAGTATAGATCCCAAGCACCATAACTCTCTTCCCCGCAGTCATCAAACGAGCGACGGTTCATTGGCCTCGTTTACGTTGGATTCCGAGGACGCAGCCTGCTTGTTAGGGTTGAGCGAGGGTCGCAGGAAGTGAGAGGAGAGCATTTCCGCATCATATAGCACGCTGCTGGTGCACGTGCTTTAAACGAGAGACAGAGGACTTTAAAAGGGAGGGGGACAGAGAAAAGGGTTCGGTGTTGCTTGCTTTGATGAGACCGTCTTCTCCCCTTGCACCTGGTGGCAGCAGGAAGAGACGCAGATGACATGGGCTGGCGTCATCACTTATCTCCGCTCTTGCTCTCTCTCTGCCAAATGGTCTCAATAAAAGAAGAGGGAAAGTGTGTGCGTGTGTCTAGCGAAAATTCCTTGGCGGAGACAGATGAGGGCGAGGAAGGAAGAGCCGGAGACAAATGGAATCGGAGTAGAAACAAAAGAGGACGACGCTGTAAATCAAACGAATGACGGAGATTGGTTTGCTTCAAAGTTGTTTTGTCTTCCATATAGGTTAGGAATGCAGGTGGATGAAAGAGGATGCCATTTTGGCTCAATGTGAATAAAACAAATTATTTGGAGGTCGGTCGTGTGCATTACATGACTGCTTACGCATCGTGCTATTCATAGCGAATATGATAAACTGCTCTTCTCGGTTTATCACAAGTGAATCTTTCTTTCTTGTACTAGATACTCCGGCATATGTTCATAGAAAAATAAATTGTAAAGTAAATAAAAAAAATATTGCCGAGATCATTTCTTTTTACCCTATTATCTGCATTTTTATCGCCCCCCCCCCCCCCCATTATCGAAAACTCGATTTTCTCAAACGTAGTATTTAGAACTTGAAAAAGAGCTCTACCTTCTTCGTTTCTCATCATTTCCGATCGAATGATATATCACATGCCATATCTTGCCATAGTTTTAAAGACCAAGTGACTGCCACCCCCACAATACGACCCCATTGGGACAATCTGGCCCAAGCTTCATAGTAATGCGGATCTCGCCTAGAGGAATCTTCATACCAAATTTCACTCCTTTATACCTAAATACACGTAGACCTTTTGGTCCCCTCTAACTCCCCAAAACTCCGACGCCAGTGAGCCAGTAAAAACAGCACGAGCTGGCTGTACCCATGCATTTTCCATCGGATTCAAATCGGATGATGTAGCTGGCTAGTCTATAACTAGAGCCCCGTTTTGCAGGAACCCTGTTAGACTTCAAAGAAAGGTTCTCCCTTTTGTTAAAAAATCAAATTGCCATACTTGGCTCTTCTCAACCTTCCACTAACCATGAACAGGTTTGATTTTGAGTGCCATCCAAAAGACGACCACACTATTAAAAACCTCCTGCCATTTGGAAAACAATTGTTCTCCTCCCCTCGAGTCATGTCTGAACTATCTAAGTTCACTTTAGCATAATCAGGGCCATACCCAGAATTTTTCTTCGGAAGGAGGGGGTGCTGAAGGGGGCTTGCCAAATCCTGCTTGTGGGGGGGGGGGTCCCCATGTAACAGATCTTGTTGACATAGTGGCCAATTTCGGGGGGAGTTGCAGCCCCCTCAGCCTCCCCCCCCCCTCTCAGTATGGCCCTGAGCATAATCAAAGCGCGATGGTGAGAGTTGCATGGTTCGACGTCAGGTTTTTTGGTTATCTTTGAACCATGGAAGAAGTAGAATGGGAAGCGAAGCTCGTACCAGTTCCATGCTAAATCAGTGAAATAAAAACAGCGCCAATTCCCTGCAGTGGATGAGTCGAATTGGGGTCAACTTCCGCTGTTCCTTTCACTTCCCGTTATTTTAATTGCTGCCGTACCAAATGCCCTCCGCTGTTCTCCCATGCCCTCTTCCTCCCCCTAGATGATTTTTTTTTTTAAATTTCCTTTCTGCTCGAAAGTTCCTATAGATTCTCCTTTAGAATGTGCTTTCCATGTCGATGTTGGACGTTAAGAACAAAATTTTCGATGAATGAAGAGTTATACAATTGAAAGGCAGACATTGGAGTTACTTAGCAGCAAATTGTCCCCTTGGCGATCGTTCTTCCGCAACTAACAAAAGAATCCCTCGAACATGTATATCACAGATTTCCACCATATTGAAATATGTTACTCATCTGAAGCTACTATAGATGCTTGCAAAATAAGAGAGTGCAACATTTTGTTTCTTTCAAAATAAGCCGCGAAAACGAAAAAATGTGAGCATACATAACTATACAAAGACTCCATTGTTAAAGAGGATAGGCTACGTGGGATTCCGTTGTAAGTGTAATTTTAATTCCTGACCACAGACCACAGGAGAAGTACCTGCCCTTTGATTGACTCTGACTTAACCATGAAAGAGGTGACGCGCAATAGATTCACTTTCTCTTCATTACGATTCGACTCATCCACTAGGATCCCTAGTGTAGTTTTTATTTCACAATTCCTCGGGAGTTTCGCTTCCCATTCTACTTCTTCCATGTTTGAACTGAAACGCCTCTGGTGTGTGGCGATCGTGTACCTCTTTCATAACATTAAACAATACAATATCCAAAATGTATGATAGCTCAAGATATGAAGAATCAAGATGCACGACAATGCCCCTCCCAACAGTAGCGTAGGACGTGTTTCCAACAAAGAGAGAACACGTGTGTTCGCAGTTTCTATCTCTTTCTCTCTCTGTCTCTCAACCGCAGAATCCGATCGATGGAGTTTATTGTAATTTTTCCACTTCCATCTCTCCATTTATTTACTGTGCGCGCGCCGAAGGTTATTTTAATACGGGATTCGCGTAAGTCTTCATCACTGGAAACAAGAGGGAGTCGTTCCATTAACGACTTCCATTCACGGGAACTATAATTAAAGCGGAAGTTAAACAAACAGAGCGTCGCCCACTTCGCGCGAGCCAATGGCTCCGTGGGGAGGGAGTTCAAAAGAGAAACCAAAGTTAGAAATCTTTTCTTTGAATCTTACATCTGCAATGACAGAAGCGCTTATTTTGTCGGAGATCAATGGAACTGGAATTGCAAGAACTTCCTGATAAGCCAGTCACGTTCTCATGTAGAGAATAAACCCAACACAAGCATTCATTTTTAAATTATTAAAAATTATTTCTTTAGTTGGTTTAAAAAAGACACAATATATCATGATATCATCCTTTGATCTTCATGATAATTTTGATGTCATCTTCATGTGCTTTAAAGAGAGAAACTATTATAATCATTAACAGCATAAAAAAAGATTGAAAAACAATCGCTTTTATATTGTGAATTAGAAACCCGTGATGAATTACTGTACTGATATGTAAAGCGGGGTCACAGGTCAGAAACGATTGTGATGTGCAAATGAATGCAATTATGTGAGGTACATGCTCATTCCAAGCTGCAGCTGCTCAAGTTGAGCAAAATGAGGAAAACAGCAGACCTGTCTGAGTTCCAAAAAGGAGTTATTGTGGGAGCCCGTCCAGCTGGAGCTACGATTTCCAGGACAGTACAACTGACCGCTATCTCAAAAGATCAGGTCTCCAAGGTGTTCAATGCATGGAAACGGAATCCACAAGAGTTGTCGAAACGGCAGAATTGTGGATCAAAAACAATCAACACAGACAGGGACCGACGTCGTCTGAGACGGATTGTGCGGCAAAACCGAAGGTCTGAGGTGGAGCAAATGACGGCAGACTTCAATGAAGGATCATCGCAACCCATCTCCTCCAGAACAATGCGCCGAGAGTTGAAGCGAATAGGGATGGGAAGTCGCATGCAGTGGTGTAAAGAACGGTGTGACCGGACAGTAGACGACTGGAAAAAGGTGATGTGGTCGGACGAGTCACGTTACACATTGTTTTGCACCGATGGCCGGCAGAGAATTTGGCGGCAGCCCCATGAAGCGATGGACCCCTCACGTGTTGTGAACAAAGTTCAAGCTGCAGGAGGCTTTGTTGGTATGGCAAGAGTCCCTTGATATTCCTTGACGGTCGGGTGAAAGCCAAAGACTACCTGTACATTGTTGCAGATCAAGTCCATCCTGCAAAGGTGCATTTGTACCCAAATGATGACGAGTTCTTCATGGACGACAATGCTACTGTTCATCGAGGAAGAATTGTTCAGGAGTGGTTTTCTGCACATGACACCGAGTTGCAACATCTGCCGTGGCCAGCGCAAAGTCCGGATTTGAATCCGATCGAGAATGTTTGGGACATGTTGGAAAGAGACATTCGTCGAAGGCATCCGCTTCCGTAGAGTCCATGCCAAACTGCGGATGTTCTGTAATTACATCCAAAGGAGGGTCAATACCATATTGAACGAAGGTTTCTAATTCATTGGCCGGTGTGTGTACAAACCCATGTTCCAATAGACGAAGCATTTTTCCCGGATAGTTCTTGAAAGCTGAAATTAATACAATCATGCAATTAATTATCACACAACGTCAATAGGCAATTAATTATTTAATCAATTCAAATCGAGTTTATTCCATAATACATAATAAGCAATCATGCAGAGGCCTTCGGTCGTTCTCTTCAGCTTGCTCATAAGCATGGACGACGTTCCAAGATTCCGCAAATACGCAACAATATCTTCTACAATCCAATTCCTGTAGAAATAGCTTCCAGATACCAATATTACTCAATTAATTAGAACAACATCATGCCTCACTTATTTCAGGTTCCATCTTCTCATTTACCAGGACTCCCGGCCGTCCTTGTGTTGTTTTTATTTTTATATTATTACTAGTAATAAAGCCCGTCGTACGACGTTGCCACAACAGGTGAATCGTAAATTCGATTTTAATTATAAATCTCGTCTGTGATAATTGATAAGACTGCCAATAGTGAATAAGTCGCTGTCAACATGAAAGCGAGGCTGAATATATTTTTTGACTTAATTTACAAATCTGTTAAGGTCGCGGGGGCAGCGCTCGAGATTTCCCGCCATCAGGCGCATGTCCTCAATGGTAATACCCAAGCGACTCGAACCCAGATGCTCTATGTAGTATATCCACCTAGTTCTAGGCCGACCCTTTGGTCTCTTATGTGGCCACCGACTTGGAAAATAGCAACTGTCTAGGAAGATTTTTTGCGGTATCCATACATGTGGCCATACCGAAGCAACAGAGCCCTTTCAATACGGAAAAGTAGCGGCTCAATACCTAAAGAGTGCCTTATGGTGATGATGAAGGGAACAACTGCCAAACTTCCCAGGATTTCATTTCGGCACTATTTCGGTCATTATCCAAGACTGATGACCATAGATGAGAATGGGGACAAATGGATTTGTAAACAGGCAGACTGGCTTTCTTTCCTAGCGCATTTGTACTCACCCTCATCTCTAGCGCATTTTCTTAGAACAATAAATTAACAAGCTAAATACTAACAAGGGTGACATAGCTCATCGAGCCGTCACATCTTGATGCAGCCAACTTTGCTTTTTTCCTCTCCATACAACACTCGCAGAAAGGAAAAGGAAATGTCGCAGGCTCTGTGATGCTGGCTGCCCACTTAGCGCGACTCTATCGCTTTTTGAAGCACGCATGCGCAGAGTGACGTCACGAGGGCGATTCTGTGGCGCATCTGAGGCGATTGAAAAGCTCTGCATGCCAGAGCTTTTTGAACGCGCGACTCTATCGCACCCAATCAGAAAACAGTTCCGAATCACGTGGCACATGCAATCACGGCAGCACCTATTTCGAGATGGTCGGATATCGCTACGGAAAATTTGATTGAAGATATCAAGAAATATCCAATTCTGTATGACAAGAGTCATGCTGATTATAAAATAGATCGCGTAGATAGCGCATGCGCATTCAGTCACGCGGCCGTCGCGCCAAGTGGGCACCGAGAAGCGAATTGATCGCCTGGCGTTTGTTGCGCATGCGCATATGACTCAACGCGATAGAATCGCGCGATCGTCGCGCTAAGTGGGCACCCAGCATCACAGAGCCTCGACAGTTCCTTTTCCTTTCTGCGAGTGTTGTGGCAGCAGCTTATGAAGACGACTCTTGTGACGCCTTTCCAATTGCATATCTTTGTTTATTATTTTACTTACGGTAGCCTGTGAAGTTCCTACAATGTTTGCGATCCCTCTTTTGGTTTTCACAAACTCCTTGATCTTTTCCATTCAGTACTGCCGATGCGCTGATTATAGCAGAATAGCTATAATTAGCGTCAGAAAGGCCAGTAATGTATCCTTTCCAGTAAGATCCGGCTTTCGGGGATTTTTTTTTATCATGATATTTGCTGCTTTTGAATTAAACGCAACAATGCGGATATAATAGCATTCACGCAATAAATCGTTACCAAAGGTCGTAATCAATCTTCTCTACATCGAATTTATGCTGAAAAATTTGATAGATTACTAATTTCCAAATCTATCGCCTGATACAGAGTGATTCAGTCAATTTCTGACTATTTCAGTACTATGATTTATTGACCCATTAATGTTTACAAACTTAGCATTTCAGTATGATATTTTAGGCAGTTCGGAGTTTTTATTCCCGTGGAAAAGTCTTGATGATATGCTTGATGAAAAGTTTGTAACATGGATGGTGGCGCGCGGTCTCTGAGACCGCTTTTTGAAACTACTTTTTTTTAATGTTCAAAAATGAAATTCATGAATCTTTTGGCATTTATAAAAATAAAATAGCTGAAAATTGATATTTTGCACTGTTTTTATATTTCATACATACATACATTCCTGTATAAAAGAAAACATTTATAAAAATGAGTAATGGCAATTATTTATCACAGAATGAAACATGCCTATTTTTTTTATTACGAAAAAAACAAAAAATAAGGTTTCTGAATATTTAAAATTATTTTATTCAAATATAGTATAAACGGAAGTTAAATATATGTGAAATTAAATTTATAGAAGACTTAATTGCTCTTGAAATTCAGAAACAGCATTAGTATTCTTGCATTATTTGCATATTGCAATTTCTTCAAATATTTGTTTTAAAATAAAAGTGTCTAAAATAGGAAAATATTAATAAAAAAATATATTGGGAATTAGCTGGAGAATATGTTTAGGTAATAAAAAATTAAAAAGAAAAAAAATTACTTCTACATCAAACTTTTTTAGTAACGAAGTTGGTGGCGCGCGGTCCCTGAGACCGCAGGTCTATTATATGGGGATCTATGCAAGTAATCGCGTATTACTGACTTCTAGACGGGTCCAAAATGGAAGTATACAGAAGTGGTCATTTGTTTCTTTTTTACTTCATAAGAAGATAGTCACGAAAATGTAGTGATGCGGTCTCTGAGACCGCGCGCAACCTCTGGAGAATAGTGAATAGGACTATAATACGAATATGTAGATTTATTAGACTATGCTATTGCAGCACCCTTTAAATTGGCTCTAAACAGCTTGCTGGCCACTAAGGATTTTCGCGCATGCGTAGTATAAAAAAAGGCAGCAAATGAAAACGAGACTTTACAGACTTGTTATTCTTAGGCTCTCTTAACAGCGTGTAAAAGAGCAGCATGTGAACGGATCACCTCGTCACCTCTACCAACTGAGAACCACAATGACGTCTACTTTGAGTACTTAGTAGTCTTTAGGAGACTTGTGGTCTCCGGTTCGAATCCAGGGCGCGAAATTTTTCCTATCGTTTTTCATTTTATATATATATATATTTCTCTAATAGTTTTTTGCTCTTGATGTAATTTATAATTATTTAATGGTTGCTCATACTAGAATGTGCATGATATCTCCTATCGGTTCGTTGCCATTCAAATTCTTCACTGAGCTGCTCTCAGACTGGTTTCGCCTCCGCAAAACATAAATATCAACGCGGGTGAACCATCTTGAACGGCGATACCACGGAGGGACTAACCTCAACTGACGTCGCTCTACGCACTCCTCTGTCATCGTCTTCGTTCTTCTTCTTCTTTTCTCATCTTCCTATCCCAGTGGTGTTCTAAAGTTAATAATATGCGCCTCTGTTCCTTCCGACGTCTCTCTCGAGGGTGGGCAATCAGGGAGGGTCTCCTTCTCGCTTTCTCTCCTGGAGCAAATGAGAAGTAAATATTGGGCTTCGTCGAGGAGAGATGGAACGCACATGTGACCGGTGGAAAGATGATGCCTCTGATGGGAGTAGGGATGAATTGCCTGCTGCAGAGGCTGAGAAGAACAAGTGAGATTAAGAGCAAGCTAAGGCTTGGTAAAAGATAATCTATTGTAGGCACAATTGATTTGACAGTCTCATCGGAAATAATTTTTTTTTCTCTTCAATAAAAGCGAGAGAGCTAAATATAAACGGCTTAACATATCGTATATACCCTAATATAAAATAATTATTTTCCTATTAAAAAAAAAAACTTGAATTTTACATCGAACACATTTAGCAAAAAATTAAAAATTTGAATTCTGAATATAGGCAATGCTGTAATACATCATACAGCGAATAAAATAAATTATGATTACATTAAATTAATGTGAGTACCAGTTAGCATTAGCTGTGCATCTTAAAAAGTATGAACTAAAATTTATGAATTAAAATTATTAAATTTGACTAGTGATTTAGTAACAAGCTCGAGTTTTAGTTATACCAAGGTACTCGAATCTGATAAAAAAAATAGTAGGGCTAGATTTTAGTGCGAACTAGCTTCGTGAACTAGCCTGGGTAAACTAGCTCAACTCGATTTAGTCTAAATGCTGTGTGAATGGGGTATAAGTGTATAAATTTATTACAGTCGTCTCTCTACAAGTCGACAGCCTCGGTTCCAGGGCCTTGCCGACTTGTGGAATGCCGACTTACGGAGGGACGACGCAGTAAGCATTGTTGGCGCTGGCTTGAAGGTATCACAGTCTATAGATATACAAGGTAAGAGGAAAAGGGTTTTTTTCAAACCAAGCTTAGTGGCAACAATAGAGCTTAATTTTGCAACAATAAACAATAGATGCATTTAACTCTCGCCATAACGAATTGTCCAATTGTCTCAACAAACAATTCGTAGTAATGAATTTGTACCATTAGAACACGAACCAGTGAACCGATTTGAAAAATGTTTAATTTAACATAAATTGTCATCGATCCTGTGTATATGTGTCAAGTTTCAGCTCCCTAGCTTGTCGGGAAGTTGGTTTAATGTTGATTCCAAGATTTGACCTAAACAAACTAACATTGCAAGGTTAATAAAAGCTTTTAAAAAGGTCATCGAGCTTCCGCCATTTTAAAAAGTGATTAACGACTGCTGGAAGAACACTTACTTCCCGGATGCTTGGAAGCAATCAGTTGTCTTAAGCATTCCTAAGCCAGGACAAAATCCTGCAAATCCTGTTAGCTACAGGCCCATCAGCTTGTTACCAGCTAAAGAAAACAGGTCGCGCCAGATGCCGCATAGATCGCACTAGGGCACAGTAGATGGTCATCCAACTCCACTGAAAAATGAAGCTAAAGTTTCTAGCTCCCGATAGGGGGGGTAACTCAATTGAAAAATGGCACTGCATGTACAATCGGACTAAAAACGCATGCAGCGCCGCCCTATCGTGAGCTAGAAATTTTAGTTTCATTTTCAGTTTCAATGCAGCCGGAATTATTGGCATAATACTGCCGAAATTAATGTATTCTACATAATCTTAAAGAAATAATTGACAATCCAACTACTGAATGCATTGCATAGCTCACTATTAATTTTGGGCATCAACTAAATAAATAAAATAACTTTACAAGTTAGGAAATTCAGATCACGCTAGCTTCCCTTAACAATGGAAAATGATGGGAGTTAAACGACCATTTAATTCTATAGACCGTGGTAGAGGTGGTGTTGCTGTATCACGGTCTCTAGATATAAATGGTCGAGCTTCCGCCATTTTCTGTTGTTTCAAGAAGTTCCAGGTCGCGCCAGGTGCCACATAGATCGCACTAGAGTTTTTCCTTGAAACTGAAAATGAAAGTAAAGTTCTTAGCTGCCGATAGAGCGGCGCTGCAGGCGCAATTGGGCCGATTGCTCTTTAGGAGGTGTTGCTCTCGCCCTATCGGGAGCTAGAAACTTTAGCTTAATTTAACAATAGAGCTCGATGACCATTTATATCTATTGATCGTGGTCTGTAGCCGACGAAAACGACAGGCGACGCCACTGGAAAGTCACCTGACCATTGTAGTCTGAGCAACAATTTTTATTTAAAATCTCTACTACAGGAGATATTATAAAACATTGAAAGTGTGGTTTGAAAACTCCTTTTTCTCCTAAATATTTATTCGCATGCCTTACAGCTTTATCAGTGGCGAACTATTTGACATTCTCATCAAAGGTGGCAAAGAAATATAAACGCAGATAAGTACATTAAAATACAAATTCACTTACAAGTAAAATATTTTATAAGTCAGTAAAAAAAAAACATTAAAATTAAATCATACTTAATAACAAATATTATTTATACAAAATATAATTTACTGACCTGAGTTGTCTGTGGATACCACTTTTCCACAAAATGAGTTTATTGAACATCATAAATGTACATTTCGGCTACTAATAGCCATCTTCAGTATATAAAGAGAACTGAACGATCAGGAATTTACGAGATCCAATGCGGGACCTGTAACAAAAAATATATTAGACAGACCCGTAGAAAGATTGAAACAAGAACTAAGGAGCATTTCGACTATGTTAAGAACTGCAGACCTGAGAAGTCAGCTTTTGCTGACCACATACTGAAAACCGGCCATGAACTAAAGACAGAAAACATTAGGATTTTACTTGTTGTGGACAATTACAAGAGACTGAATACTGCCAGTATGATATGGGCACACCAGCCGGCTCACGTTATTATTCTGCTGCAGTGCGCCTTGAAGCAGTTCGAAGACTGGTTTAACTGCTGGAAGTTGAACCTTAACGTCGGAAAGTGCAAGGCTTTGTACCTCAGCTCAAGCGTCCCCCAGATTCTCTTGTTCTGTTCAATAAGAAACTGGACTGGGTGGACAACTACAAGTATCTGGGAGTTATCATTGACTCAAGACTCTCGTGAAACCGGCATATGTCCTATGCTCTGAACAAAGCGAAGAGGGCTAAGTACAGTATCATAGCTCTCATGGGTCGCAACAGCGCCCTCAGCATTGACAACAAGCTATGGCTCCTGTATGGCATGTCTGCGTGGGCGACTATCTGTAAAACCAGATGGAGTGAACTACAGTCATTCCAGAATGTTACCCTGAGGACCATTGCTCAGCTGGACAGAAGGACGGTGAAAAACCAATCCATCCACTTGGATTTAAACATGGCCCATATCGGAAAGTTTATACAGGATCTCCTTTTGATTATGATACACAAGATGAAGACTCACGACAATAAACTTGTGAATGGAATACTGAAGAACTCATTGAATACGAACTGGCATACGAAGTATCGTAAACCGAGGCACGTTCTTGATGTCAATTTTGACGATATTAGCAACGTCTCTTTCCCGGACTACTGGAAGATGTGATAATCTTCTTTCTCGTTTGTATTTTGTTTCTGACAATCGTCAATCTTATTTTCTTTTTTGTTGTATAATATGGAAGACCGCTTGGGTTGGTTAGGCTTCTTGACTACCTCGGTGTATTTCATTTGGAGTTTATTCTGGTTGGATGAGCTTTGTGAAAGCGCTGCTTTCGTCCCATCCTAACAAATGTACACTTCACTGTTCGATTGTCGATTGTCTATGTTTACTCGATTCATACTGAAGATGGCTACTTGTGTCATTTCATGCATATGTAACAATAGTACCTACCCTTGTTCAAACTACTCCAAAGTTTGTACACTCATTAATTTGCTTTTGGTATGGGGCAGGGCAACCTTTTCAGGTCTCCTGTTGTAATTCGAAATATTCTTCCGGAAGAGCGCTGATGAGTTTAGTCACACATGTTGGGCGCCAGATTGGGGCTCTGTGCAGGCCAATCCATTTCTTTAGTCCATGTCTCCTCAAACTGTTCCCACACACACTTTGCTTTGTAACGAAGAACATTGTCATGTTGATACAGGAATGGCCCGATTTCAAACTCTTGCTAAACTGTTATCAGTTGTTATCGGCTGCTGTATTCTTATAGAACGTGTTGCATAAATCCTTCCTGGATAAATATCGAGGCATGTTAGCGAACAGAGTAATATAGCTCATGCTCTTTTATACTATCATACACTATATGATCACAAATATCCGAACACATGCACGTTTGCGCTCTAGCCACGATTTCATGGAAATCAATAGGGCGTTGCACATCCCTTTGCCCGAATCACAGCTTCCACCCTTCGGGGAAGACTTTCTACCAAATGTTGGTAGGTACTTTCCGGAATGTTCCTCCATTCCTCCCGAAGAGCGAGAATCAGTTCGGGTACAGAAGTTGGCCGATGTGATCTGGCCCGCAAGCGTCTTTCCAATTCATCCCACAGATTCTCTATAGGATTGAGGTCGGGACTTTGTGCCGGCCAACCCATTTCTTCGAGGCCCCCACTGCTGTACACGCCTCGCTTTGTGGCACGGAGCATTGTCGTGTTGGTAGAGAAATGGCCCGTTTCCGAAAAATTGCCACAACGTTGGAAGTGCACAGTTGTCCAAAACATTCAGATAACGGTCGGAGTTCATGATTCCTTGCACAGGAACGAGCTGGCCCAGTCCGTACCATGAAAATGAGCCCCACACCATGACTCCTCCTCCTCCGAACTTGACTGTGGGCTCTGTGCACTCAGGTAAGAAGCGTTCTCCAGGTATGCGCCAAACCCAAACTCGTCCATCGGATTGCCAGAGTGTGTAGCGAGATTCGTCTGTCCACATTACACGTTTCCATTGGTCCATTGTCCAGTTTCTGTGGGCTTTGCACCACTCCAGACGTCGCTTGGCGTCGACCCTGCTGATGTGGGGCTCGTGGGCAGCAGCACGGCCATGGAATCCCATCGTGTGCAGTTCCCGACGAATTGTCATGGTACTGGCATCGTTTGCAGAGGCGTTTCGAAACTCTGTGGCAATTTTTTCCGCCGAGGACTTCCGGTTGCTGCGGGTGACACGACGAAGCACTCGACGGTCTCTGTCCGTTAGTTTCTTGGGTCTACCGGTTCGTTGTTGAACTGTTGTTGATCCCCGGGTCTTCCATTTCATAATGACATCGCCTACTGTTGACTTGGGTATCTGAAGAAGGCTGGAAATGTCACGCACGGACTTGCCGCATAGGTGACATCCAACGATGGTTCCACGTTGGAACTCACTGAGCTCTGCCGAACGACCCATTCTTGCCAATGTCCAAGCAGAGTTGTGTCTGAAGGTGTGGGAAGCTATTTAAATGATGTGCAAGTCATTATCAAGTGACATTGGGCCAATCGATGATCTGTGAGGGGTGTCCGGATATTTTTGATCATATAGTGTGTTTCAGATTTCGAAATTCCGAAAAACAAGACCCAAAAATAAAAAACGAAGTTAACATTAAAGATGATTTCCATGCAATAAATTTAAACTTTCAAACAAATCCGGCTCCTCTTCAAAAGAATTCCAAATCTTGTTTCTTTAATCCAGCATTTTGAAAATAAAATACAAATGAAATGTTTATTAGCAAATTTCCTAGCTTGTGTAATGACGTCTCGCGAAATCGATTTTTCATACACCTCCGAAGCATTAACATTTTATTCAATTTATGAGTTGGGAACGAAACACACGGTGGAAGATTGCGACATAAACATGTGTTTTTGAACTTTTTTGCTTACTCCTCCTGAAAGCCTTGCATTACTATTTCCCAAGCTGGTAGCTACGTATTGAAAATATAAATTTTTAGTTTATATTGTATGTATATTTTATATTTCTGCTTAAAAGACTTAAAAACGAATTCCTAACGCCCCCCCTCCTTAACCATTTCATTCCACCCTGAGTGTTGCGTTTCGTTTACCCAATGTTATTGTTGCATTTGTATAGTTTCAACGGAGTCAGCTGTTTTTTTAATAACCTTGTGTTTATCTTTTAATTGAACTTGCTGTGTCGAATGACTTTGTATTTCTTTCTTTCTTTCTCCTTCCCCTTGTAAACACAATTGATGAATCAGTCTGGGCTCACTTGTTTATAATGTCGATCGCTTTTTACTCTCCTCTTAACGTTTTTTCCTTCCTCCTTGCTTTGTTTCTAAAAGTAAAAGCGTATTCCTTCTGCTTATGGAATGACAACAATATGTGCAAATATTTATTCAAGGGTGTTTCATTTTTTTTTCCTTCATTCCTTTTCGGGGCCAGTGCACCCTTAAGCAAAATTTGGTCTCAGCTTCGTTCTCAATTCAGTTCTAAATTATTCTTATTACTACATTAAAATTTATTTTTATAACAATATAAAATAATGTGACAAAAGTCGCAGTACACCCTGTTTTTTCGAAAACCTTGCAGGAATTGGTAAATCTGAATATTTCAGTAAGGTATGGGTGAGGTGGTCTATCTTTTACGGTATGTACCGAACATGGCCGCCATCTTGAAATCGGCCATCTTGAATCTAAGTCAATTTTTTTAAATGGGAAGGGGGTCGTGTGACATATCAAATAACATGAGCATTTTCTGACAATTTCATTCCTGTAAACAGATTTGAAGTAGCAGTTATGGTTCAAAAGTTACAACACATTTTGTTTGGAATTACAGGCTGGACTGTTCTCCATAAAGGTTTACAGTCGTTTATTGTGTTCAACATGGTGTCCCTCTTGGTCAAGGCACATTTGAAGGCGCTGAATCCAATCGTCATGCACTCGCAGAAGGATTTCCGCAGAAATGCTGGCACACGCTTCTTCAATGCGTTGCTGGAGATGGTGTCTGTTTCTGATTTTCTCTGCATATACGAGTTGCTTTAAATGACCCCACAGATAAAAGTCAAGTGGTGTGAGATCAGGTGAACTGGGTGGCCATTCCACAGCACCACGTCGGCCAATCCAATGACCAGGAAATTGAACATCTAACCACTGACGAACATCTGCACCGTCCTGTGCTGCGTTGTGGGCTCTTGACGAAGGACGCCAAAACCATTATTGAGGTTTTCTCGTCGGTAGCACTTATTGGACGGCCACTCAGTGCCTTGTCAACCACAGTCCCAGTTTCTCGGAATTTCTTAATTAAGCACCTGACAGTGTTGTGTGAAATTGAAGGTCTTTCTGGGTGCTGTTTGTTAAAATCTGCAGCTATGACACGGAAACTTCGTTCTCCAGCCATCAAAATGACCTCAATTCTCTCCTCCGTGCTCAAAGCCATCTTCAGTTGCCTGCTACAAAATGAAATAAAATGTGTTGTAACTTTTGAACCATAACTGCTACTTCAAATCTGCTTACAGGATTGAAATTGCCAGAAAATGATATTATTTGATATATCACATGACCCCCTTTCCATTTAAAAAAAAAAAATGACTTGGATTCAAGATGGCCGATTTCAAGATGGCGGTATGTTTGGTATATATCGTAAAAGATAGACCACCTCACCCATACCTTACTGGAATATTCAGATTTCCCAATTCCTGCAAGGTTTTCGAAAAAATAGGGTGTACTGCGACTTTTGATTCACCCTGTACATCAATAAATTATAACATTTCTAAACAATTATGTCTCAAATAAAAAACAATAAAGGTGCCTGCTTTACCATTGGGCTTCAACTTGGACTGCTTAGTATAACCCCGTTGCAAAAGTTTAGCAATTTGTCAAATTTGCTTCATTTTGATGGTACTAAAAACTTTTTAATTTAATACAAATGGAAAATCACAGTTAATAAACTGTTGCTTACTTTACTGAGTTGAGTGAGCGAAGCGAGCCAAGCTCTTACCGACGAGAATGTAAAACTTTTGTCCTCTAACTCCTCCGACACCACTTGACCGATTTCAAGCAAATTTTGCTCAATTAATCCTGTTAGGTCATAGATGGTTTTGAAGTATTTTCAGAAAAATCGATCAAGCTATCGAGGAATAATCACCAGAAAAATGATATGTAAACAATAGAAAAGCGCGCCAAACAGAATTTTTTTATTGAATATACGGCGAAGCCCTGTTCAATTTTTTTTTTTTCGAGAGCAAATTTTCAAACGCTATTATTCGAGTTCTACGAATTTTTTTGGACAACTTTTTGTAATCAGTAACTGCTAGAACTTCTAATCTATGTAATTTGAGATTTAGCTGCAATTTTTACCGAGGAATTAACGTTTTCTTTTTACATAGGAATAACATTAGTGAGAAATCTCATCGATTTTATCCATTTTATCGAGTTCTAAGATATTTATATCGACTAATTTTTCACGAAAAAGGTGTTAGTATACACACTCTACATCCATTTTTTTTCTTTTTACATAGAAATAACATTGTTGGTCATTATCAACTGCTTTAATCGATTCTAGACGTATATTTTCCAACTCACAACTGCCTGTTCAATTGTTTACAACAACCTCATCTAAATATTTGAGAAGAGATAACGTCATAACTCAAGCTTGACAGTAAAAACATTTTTTGTTTTTTTTACTTTATTGCATTTCTCCCATTACTGTAATTTCTCAATTACAAACAGATTATGCCGCCACAACGACGTCGGAGAGGAAACATAGGAAGGCGAACAGCAAACACACAGGTCATCGTTACCCTCCGACTAATCAACTCGCTCAGCTCTTGCAAGTGCCCGTTGGTACGCGTTGCACACCTAGTCTTGTTAGGCTTTTCTTTTTGCATAGCCGATTTCATTTTACACCAAGTGTTCTGAACTGGGTTAAGATCTGGGAAATTGGATGGCCAATCAAGAAGTTGGATGGATTCTCCCGCAAACTATATATTTTGATTGCTTTGCCTTGTGTGATGAAGCGTTATCACGAAAGGTGTTTCAGTGCCCGATATGAAATTTTAAGTATGTACAGAATTTTTACTTAAGACGGGTGAAGAGAATCGTATTTACTTAAATGATGAAGAATTCTCGGTGTAAGATTAGGAGCCTTGATGCGATGCCATTGTGAAACAGGATGCTCACGACCGATCGCCGATCGTACCACGTGACCTGTTGGCGACCGGTCGGACTTTTTAGACACTCCCTAAATCAGCGATTAGCGTGCAGAGAAGATTTATAAATAAGTATAGACGTGGAGCATATGTTCGGAGCATCAAACGTTTGTATAACAAGTTTATAGAGATAGGAAGCGTTGCTGACCTTCCAAGATCTCGTAAATCAACTTGGTTTAACTCAGAGGACAATGATTAAAGTTCTACCCAAGAGGCTTCGTTTGCGGGCTTTTCAAGCACAAAATTGTAAACAAATTCTCTTTCAATTCCCACAGAAAATGGTAAAGCTCGTTCTTAAAGACAGTTTGAAACTTCTGGTTGATAAATGACATATCCTCGTTCCCTCTTTATCGCTCTCTCCTTAAGACAATGGCTTCCACTCAAAAGAAGTCGTCTTAATTGAGGGACAAATCGGTGGAGGACAACCAACTCCACCTCTATTTTGGGAAACGTCTACTTAATGGCGAGAAGAGGGGATAATGAAGAAGCAAGCGTGGAGAGAAAACAAAATAACAATTAGGGGAAGATTCTTTGCAAGTTGAAAGGAAACCGAAATGAAGTGGGCGGATCCCTGAAGTTGTTTTTAGCCAGGACAATTGACATTAATGAAATATTCTATGGTGCTTTCAGGAAAACATGAGAAATGAAAAAATGGATTAGTTTGGAATTATAATAATCTAAAGCTCATTCAAAGATTTTGACCTTCCCTTTTCAGAGTCGTTAGTGCGAACTGATCGAGATTCTCTTCGAAAAGATTTTATATCTCTTAAACAAAGATACAGCGACAAAAATGGAGGCAACCTACATATTTTAGATGTTCTAAGGAAAATTTTAATTAATTGATTGACTTAAAGACTCAGCCAAGTGCGCACGCACTCCTAAATAACAATTGAGGAGGATCCTGGTAATCATTGAGCGAGGTAATTCAATTGTCGATGAGATTGAGTAGCAGGGTGGAGGAGACAGAGTGCGCTTTTAGCCTAGAGCAAACAGATTCCTTCCTCTAACCCTCCAGCCCATTGCGCGGCGCACGCGTGTTTGCAGAAGCTTCCGCCCACACAACCGGCTCGTTGTGTTTGCACAAGTGAAGCCGAGAGTGGCAGTCGGGAGTGTTAATAGAGCTGTTCGAAAACATTTAAATCTCGTATCTGTCATAAAAGTAGTGTTTGCTTAAGCGTAGCTTCCAAGTCGATGACGACGTCTACTTTCTCCCTCCCACAACCTTCTGTCGTCTGAACATGAATGCGGAGGATACTCGATATACGTCGTCCGCATTAAGTATACAATTCCGTGATATTATTGTGATTTAGCCAATCAGCGTCCGATAAGATTACGCCACATCGAGATGGTTGCGCTTTGTGGCTTTCACTTTCCTATGACGTCATTCGGTTCTTTCTCTGTTGTCAGCAGCTTGTAGGCGACTGAAGAGGAAGAAGCCTATAAAGTCCTTCGGGGCCTCTTTCTATTCAATTCTTATCACTCGATTAACACGTTTTATTCCTCCATTCAAATCTCGCTGATTCAAACGGATTGGCTTTCTCTTTGCTTCCATTTGATCCTTTGCCCTTTTCCCACAGAAGCTTAAATGCGTAGGCTTCTCCAGTCGTCGTTGTCTGCTTTGAGATTAATCCTCAATTAAATCGTTTGATCTGTTCTCTAGAGTACTTAAATTGAAAATAAAATTAGAAAATGTGTAAATGTATTTGCGGAAATGGAAAGTCCTACATCATGAGCAGCGCTTAAAGATAGGGTTGGGCAAATCGGTAAAATGATTAAAGCTTCACTGTATTCAACGTTTGGAGCATAGCTCCCTCAAATGTCTGTCGACAGATACAAATGTTCGGTTATTTGGCAAACGTCTATTCGGAAAGCGTTCTTGGTAGAGTCTTCTTGCTTCCACAGCATTTCCGTCCGCAAGACCATACATTAGGTGCATGTCAGTGTATTCTGCACTGGAATACGTGTACATGACTTTTTTTTTACGTAATCGTAATGCGTATGTCAAAGCACGCAAACGTTCTGAAGTTGATATTCCTAGTAGATGTACAGTAATGGAAACAACCGTACACAAGTAATGGAACAACCCTAAAGTAGGTTTAAATGGAACAAGCCACTCAACCTAGTGTTGGGTCGAAACGCTGGAACTGCTAAAATATCGTCCGCTAACTACCGTGCTTCCCTACTCTATCATATTGGATTACTCGCAAACAAATAGTTTCCAGACAAAGTGCTATAGAACATTTTCGTCTTCTTTTGACCTGAAGAATATGTCACTAAATTTATTGTACATAATTTTGAAACACCCTGTATATTTATAAAAATTTTTTCTTTACCAGATTCTATGTACCTTTAATAATTTCTCCACATAGCTTCCAAGTTTATTTAAGCACTCGTCATAGCGCTCAATGTACTTCTGCTTGATCACTTCATAGAAGCTGCCGCCAGTGAAGGAAGCCACGCAGTTTTCATTTGTTCATCATCGCTGAAATGCAGGCCACAGATAAACTCCTTTAGATCCCGGAACAGGTGGTAGGCACTGGACGCGAGGTTCAGACTGGTCATGTTGTTCCCAAACAAAAGATATGATTAGTTGGGAATAACTTGACATCCACCTTAAGGTGCGTTCCCATAGCTCGCTTGAGCTTTGAAGCAAATTCTACTCGCTAGAAAAATACAGCTTGAAAAGCCAAGCTATCGTTGAAGGTATCCCATAGCTCGCTAGATATTAATGTGTCTCGCGAGAATTTGCATGCGGGAATTCAAAAAAATATGGCGCCTCTCAGTGCATGAAAACGCTTGTTGTTAATTTTCCAGAGAACGAGTTTAAATTTTAAGAAGCTATTGAAAGTTAATCTTAAAAGTATTTTATAAAAACGATAACATATTTCCAATTTAGCAATACATGGTATTTATTTTTATTTTTGCTGATGCTACAATAAATAGAATAAAATAAAACAAAACAAAACCAATTAAATTTAAATAAACAGAGCTATTCATTAATTAATTAAATAAAGTAATACACAAATTGATAAAATAAAACGAGTAAAATAACAAATAAATAAATTTAATAAATTCAATATAATTCATGAATAAAAACTGTAAATGTTTATTATAAAAATGAATAAAATAAAATAAATGAAAATAAACTGAAAATAAAAATAAATATAAAATAACAATTTAAAAGTTATATAAAATAAACTCAATCAAATGTAATAAAATAAACTAACAAATAATAAATAAATTTAAATAAATAAATAAATAAAATAAAATAATAGAAATAATAATAAATTTATTAATAAAAAAAATTTAAACCATACTATAACACTCAAAGAAGAAATAATAATAAACTGAAGATATTCTTCAAACAAATCATGAACACAAAGGAGAAAAGGGAAACAAATACAAATCGCGGAATTTTTCCTTCCCTTTTCTCCTTTGTGTTCACACCCAATGTACGCACTCTTTGCAATCACAAGGGAAAGGCATATAGTGCGCATGCGTCTCAGTCATTTCCAAGCTGCTTGTAGCTTTAAAATCAAACTGACCTAGATATCCGCTTGAAGCGAAAATCAGCTTGAAAATCCAAGCGCTTCATGTAACTAGCGCATATCAGCTTGGTGTTTAGGATAGCTTGAGCTTGAAAAATCACAAGCAAAACGCTCAAATCTTCAAGCTTCACGCTCCAAGCGAGCTATGGGAACGCACCTTTACAGTCCGGACCTCGCGTCCAGTGGCTACCACCTGTTCCGGGATCTATGAAGTGATCATGCGGAATTACATTCAGCGCTATGACAAGTGCTTACATAAATTTGGAAAGTATGTGGAAAAATAGTTAAAGGTACAGAGAATCTGGTAAAGAAAAAATTTTGAAAATACAGGGTGATTCAAAATGATGTCCGGCATTTCAAAATTTTACTATGCATTTATTTTATAACATAAACTAACCAGACTGGATTTAAAATGCAGGAAAACACAAATATTTATTGATTCTAGCAAGGAGTCACCCGGACAATGTCAAGACGATAGTCAATCTCATCCCAAACTCCTATCAGCATGTCTGTTGTTACTAGTCCGAAAGCATTACGAATTCAGTAGTACGCTCCACACCGTTGTTGTGGAAGTTGCAGTTTCCAGTTTCCAGAAATTGATCATACCACAGCCTCCAATTGCGGGAAGGTTAAAAATATTTGAACGAATAACCCAGGTACATACCAATATCTCGGAAATTTATAATCCCTGCAACTGAAAGCTTCTATGAATAGGTGATTAACCAGTGAAATAACCGGAAGTTAATATATATTAACGTTCTAATTAGAAGTTCGTAGAAATAGTTAAGCTGGGCAGCCGTAACCAAAAATGGTACTACTATAACCCAGGAGTAACCTTTCTAATTTCCGCTATGGTACGGGAATTCCATAACGGCTTCCAGAAATGCTCGCAGCAGCTGTGTATACATTGGCGAATAGTTTCTAAGTTAGGCGGACCTCGTATATCAGAAAGTATTCAGAAATCCTGGCACCCTCATAAATATTCCAAAAGGATAAAATATTCACCATCTCAATTGATTAATGGAATGTGTAAACGACTGAACACAGCGCATGGGAAAGACTTCGAATTATTCATCTTTTGCTGTCATAAATGGGCTTAATTCATGTCAAAAGGTAAAGTCAATAAATATAATTCATGAGGTCCGTGAAGAGTGTGTGAAATTATAGGAAGCAAATGCCTTCTCAACATTTCTCAATGTCAACGCTGTCTCCAATCTCTCCATTTTTGTTTGGATTTTCTATTGGAGAATGAGGAGTTGTAGAGACAGTGATGGATTAAGGAAATCTTACACTGTGTCAACACCATAATGGCTTAGTTCATACTAAATGCAATCAGCCGAGGTGGATAACGGTCATAGTAGTGATATTGTGCTTGAAATAAGTGCACAAAGTGTTCCAAAAAAGACTTTATGATTTGTACAATTTATTACCATTAATGAACGAACGTCTTTAGAATGTGCTTAACTGGAGCTTTGGAAAGTGTTTATTGGGCTCGTATTTCTTTTCCTTCTATTCGCACCTGTGAAGGCAATAGTGATGTCAAGATCCGGATAATTCAAGATCCGGATATCCGGATCTTTTTTTCGGACCTAGGTCCGAGATCCGAGAACCGGATGTTGGTCAGAAATCCGAGATCCGGAACTTGGATCCGAGATCTCTGATCCGGATCTTGGATGCGAGATCTGAGATCCGGATCTTGGATCCGAGATCCGAAAATCGGATCCTAGACAGGAAATTGTGTATATGCAAACTTTTTCTGAAAGCAGTTTAGAAAAGCTTTTATTAAGTGATAGCCTAGTCCTCTTAAGTCCTAATTAGTCTTAATACGCATCCAGCGAAAGGATCCGAAATCCGGATCTGATATCCGAGATCCGAAATCCGGATCTGATATCCGATATCCGAGATTCGGATACGGACCCGGATCCGGATATTTCTAGATCCGAATCCGGATATTATCATTTCCGAATCAGAGATCCGGATCCAACAGACATCACTAGAAGGCAACCATTTTGAAGCGAACGCCGCTAGCGCTCATTGTGGCGGGATTTAGTATTATGGCGTTTATTAGTGAAGCGTTTTGCTTTATCACATATGTGGTGAAACATGTCGTTGGATTAAATTTCTGTTCATTACCGAAGTTTTAAGATCATTTATTAGAAATTGTACAGTGTCTTTATAATTAAAGTTCCATTTTGACATGGCCATAAAAAAACTACTTGGTAATATTATACAAGAGGGCATGGGAAGTTCATATCCATCAAAAAAAAAAATTAGTTCAAAAGGCCACCACCAGCATGGAATGGCGCTCTATGCAATATTCGTATACGAAATTAGACACAAAGACACATTCAACATGCTTTCAGTAAATGGTGGAGGCCACATTCAACAGTAACTAACTTTAGTACTGATTAAAGACTTGTTAACCTGTGTCTTCGTGTCTAATTTCGTATAGGAATATTGCATAGAGCGCCATTCCATGCTGGTGGTGACCTTTTGAACTAATTTTTTTTTTTGTGGGTATGAACTTCCCATGCCCTCTTGTATAATATTACCAAGTATTATAGTTTTTGGTTCAGTAGTTTTTATTATGGCTATGTCAAAATGAAACTTTCATCACGTTCTTCAACCACAATTTAAATGTCCTTCTCAACTATGAATGAATAAAGGAGTTGTTGACTCCTTTGCAGTTTATTAAGTACATAGTCCTCTGAATAAAAAGGCTCTATAAATAGCGCCGCAGCGTGAAAATGGATTGTAAGCCCTACTGTGGCTTAAACCGAGTTTGACATTATCAAGTTATCATCTGATAATGGCAGGTACCGGTGGCGCTTTGCGCTATTAATAAGGGTCCTCAAGGCGCTCGACACAAAGGGTGAAGAAGGAGCGCGGCCAGAAATAGACAAGGACAAAAGATAATGTAACATCGCGACGCACGAGACAGCGGCGAGGTCGCCGCGGGCTATAAATAGGAGAGAGGAGCCGGGGGGACGTTTCCTTTGTGAAGATCTCAGATTGAGCGCTGCGGGCTTAGCTCTGTACAGAACATGACTTAAAATTTTTTTTTGGAAAAAATTTTGTTAATAAATTCGAACTTATTTCAAGTGACGACTGCTTCAAAGAGAATTTCTTTAGAAAATTTTTTATTATTTTTTAAAGGGAAAAAGTCATTTTTTATAAAACGTAAAGTGAATTCATTGATTTGGATGTGTTCGTCTGTACCCCTCATATCCACAGCCCCTTTAACCTAGAAGAGTGTAATTCTCTTCTATATATGAAAGTCACTATGGAAGCCCAGGTGCAACAGTGAAACAACAGAGATGCCTAAGCCAATTAACCGTACCAGCATTTCCTGGATTCACCGCCAGAGCACCAAATCGAAGATTCAGTAAACTTGAGGTGCGGGCTATGAAAAGAAAAAAAAATTGCCATATGGCAACAATGCTTACAAATGGCCAGATCAGCCTTTGGCGGCCTTTCAGTATTGAGCAGCTTCATATCAAACTAAGCTCTGTTGGTAATTGTAAGAACTTTAATGTACAATCTCTTGCTTCTGATGACTTTCGATAGGTCCTCAGGTTAGAATGCAATCACCAGAATAGCATGACGACCACGTAATATTTCTGGGGACAGCGTCATTAACATAAGTCATTGTCAGAACAGATTTAGATGAATCGCGAGTTTATTAAGGGCAAATCTACGCAGTTTCCGTAAAAATAAGCGCCGCGGCGGTTATTCGGTTCTAACCAAACTCAGTGCGGCGCTTATTTCAATAGGGAGAAAAAGGAAGTGGTGAAAAGACTAATTCACAAGGTTTATTGCCTATACTGACTACCAAAGACGCATAAAAATGGCAATAAATATAGGCCTATCAGAGACTACAGACAAAGTGGCTATTATAATCGATACATATGCTCAGAATGGGTCTGCCATTGACATCACAGTGCCTTTACAATATCGACAATTTCGATAATCACTGCGGCGGTTAATTGAGTGCTATGCTTATTACCTTCAGTGTAGAATTAGTGCGGCGTTTATTTACGCTTTTACGGTAATTATATATATTTTTATTTATGTATTGATAATGATTAATCTCACGGGCGATGTGTTAATTTAAGCCTATGTCACAATTAAATCGCCCGCATTACACCCTGCGGTTGCATACACTGGCGCTTCCGCTCGCGAAGCGGGCCATTTAACAACTTTCCGTTTCCATTTTACTTTTACAATCTTTAGCTTTGGCCACGTTAGCTGTTTTCAGACTGGTTCATTTCCTAACGAGGCCAACGTCACTGCTACACAAAATGGCGAACCTGCGGCTTCCTTACTAGTTGAAGCAGTTGCGGATCCGCTAAATTTCAGAACGGCAGTACGGATAGTTGATTTGCGTAATATCTTTGTTTTGTGTTGTGGGCTCCGCATCCACTTATTTTTCTCCCGAAATTAATGTAATTTTGAAATAGTCTTTATATTGTGAAGCAAAACCATGCCTCCGTTGACGTCATCAAGGTGGACGCTCCGCGTTTGGAATTTTCGTTTGTTCACACTTTTAGGAATCGATTATAATTTTTTTTACAGATAATACCATCCTTTGATATAAATAAAACACATTTCCGTTGAAATTTTTAATTTTGAACTATAATTTCAATATAAGAAACTGCTTTGAAAAGTGAAAAACGGCGCTTTTGCACTCCCCTTTCGCTGGCCATTTTTTCCCGGAAGTGACATGGTTTGAGGCAAACGAGATCAACGCAAAAGAAAGGCCCAGACGCGGAAAAGTCACTTGACATAGTAAAGCCGGATTCACACTACGGCAGATTCGGAAAACAAATGCTTTCGCTCGGGCAGTTGTCCCTTTTGAGGATCATTGACAGCAGTTGCTGGCCTTGCCTTATGAGGTTCATTGCCGGTAGATTCTCTCCCTCCTTCAAACTTTTGACAACAAGCAAAGACGGATGATCATTGTTAGCTCTAGTTTGTAGCAAGCAACCGTTACGCGCGCATTGTTGGCGCTGGCTTGCAGCTGACGCTTTCCTTGTTTTAACAATAGATGCTTAAATTGAACGCTTCAACAATGCATCATGTATGATCGCTTACAAATTGTATACTACATAGAATCATTTGGGGCTTGATTATGTCATTCAGTAGTAATGGTTTATTTGTTTTTAGACATTTCTGAGCGACAACTTGAATCTGTTGAGCTTTAATGACTAAAAAAATTATTTTCTCTTAATTATTAGCATAGAATGGCGCACAAAAAATATAATAGAATCGCGCCAATGAGGTTTTAGAAAAACAGCCTTTGAAGTGAACAACCTGGATTCTTCCCCGGCCATCGTTGAAAGGCACCGTCAGCCTCGGGTAGCGGCACGTGGCTCTGTGTTTTTGTTCGTTTTTTCCCCCTCCCGCCATCTTTCATCAGGGGGATGCGGGCGAGCGAGCGTGAAAGGGTTGCGCGAGACGGATTTTACCCACAATTCCCGCCTGTTGTTTTTGGCATAAAAACTCCTTTTTCCCCTCCTTCATCTCCTCCTCCTCTGTTCATTCATTAGTCGTTTGGAAGGATTCTGAAGACGGAGGCGAATCTAATACAATGTTTGGTGTTGAATAAAGCATGAAAGTTAAAAGGTTTTATTATTATTATTATTATTATTATTATTTTAGCTCGTGACACGTTTCAGATTTTGAATAGCTGTATAGGGATCTTCTAAATGAATGACAACTACTAGATATTTATTACCGAAAGACGTGTAAGGTTTCAATGAATAGGAAACCTCTCAAATTTTCTCTATAGTTTCATTTTTGCCATACACGAGCAAGCAAAACCACATCGATGGTTTGAATATCATCGACAATTCACATTCGTAGATCTGGCAGATTTTATCGAATATAAACAGCTTCCTTCGGACGAGTCTGTAGAAGAGCAAACTGTAGCATATTGATGGAAGGTGACGTTATAGTTTTCCGATGCGCTTTTCTGTTCATGTGGAACAGCTCGCGATCATAATGTTCTTATGAGCCAAAGGTCCCTGGTTCGAACCCAGGCTGTGGAATTTTCTTTTCTATTTTTCATCAATAATACTGGCCAACAAAATTTAAGATTTTTCTTACATTTTTAAATTTTTAGTGTTTGGGGCCTGACATAATAGAAAAAATATAAAAGCAGATTCGGATTCTACATACAAATTACTACTAAGAACATTGTGTGTGTCTTAGTTACAAAATGTGTGTTGACTAGTGTAATTTGAACAGTTATGGCGTAGGATAAAACCCTCACAGAACGTTCATGAGTTATTAAGTACCGAAAGGTGCTTTATGCTATTAGTGTGGGGAAACGCGTCTGTCTGTCCATAATTCTTAACTCCTCCAAGGCTATGAAAGATTTTAAAGATCTGTTTTCTTCACCGATGAGTATGGTTCATTGCACGAACCAATCACAAGTATAATCTAAATCGGTGTAATAGCACTTGCACAAATGGTACCTTCACGACCCCATCTAGCAATTTTCTATGGGAAGATATAGTAAGTAATACATCAAACAATTCGTAATGACGAATAGAAGCGCTTGTTAATTACTATTTTCGTCAATTGATAAATATGGTTCAGCGAATGAACCATTTTGAAAATGATTGTAATTGATACAATGGCAAGTGCTCTAATGGTACCCTTATGACACCCTCAAAGATATTCAATGATAAGATATGGCATGTAATATATCAAACAACTTGGTTCAAAGATACGTGGTCTAATGGTGTCATTATAGTCCATTAGAAACTGTCCATGTTAACATAGGGCAGTTGAAAAAGATGCTTTAGTGTAGTCTTTCGGTACTTGGTAATAATGTTCTTGCCGGAAAAAATCCGCTTTTAGTTTTCGTTTCCTGATAATGTAGAAACTAGCTTAATTATTGCCTATATATTGTTTAGAGAGTACAAAAAATATCAGTAGTGTTTATAATAATTCATATAAGCTCATTACACCGATATAAGCATCCTACATAAGGTTTACATTTCTACAAGTCAAAATCAAAAATCTGTGGACAACATTATTTTTAAGTTAATGGTTTTCTTTATTGAGCTGTAGATGAGTAATTATCAGACCTACAACTGTAAAATACATAAGGCGGATTGTTTATTCGAATATCATGCTTGATATAAAAAAAATCAAAAAAATATATTAAACACAACTTAATATCAGCTTGCTGCATATTATTGGTGTCATTCTTAATTCATCCATTGTTGTTGGTCCAGCTTTCTTTACTTCACTTTTCAAAATTCCCCAAATATTCTCTATAGGGTTCACGTCTGGAGAATTCGCAGGCCATTCCATATCATTCATTCGTTTTCTTGCAAGCCATTCCTGCTGAAAGATGCTGCTACGACCGAGGCGAAATGAGGCAATTGATGGAAGAAGGCTGGTTGCCAAAACACTTACATATTTCTCAGCATTCATAGTTTCATCAATAAAATGTAATTTACCAGTCCTTTTGGCATTTATACAACCCTAGACCATGCATGATGCTGGAAACTTTCTCACCTTTGTGAGAAATGGTTTTTTAGGAGTATAAAATTTATACCCAAGTTGATGATTACAGCGATATGTGGTTGATACTGATACAGTTTTCCCGATGCTGGCTGACCACTGTTGAGTCAGTTTTGGTCTTTGAGCAAATCTGATTTTTTTCATGATAGAAGTTGTTTTAGTTCGCCCTGTTGGCTTCCTAATTTCAACATTGCTGACTGTTTTAAACTGGTTCACTGTTTTGTGAACTGCACTTTTTGATATTCTAAATTTTGTAGCAATTTTTCTGATTGATTCTTTGTGTTTATGGCATTCAATAATGCGTTCACGAATTTCGAGTGGTGTTGCTTTTGTTGAAGCCATTTTCTTAGTTAGGTGGTGTAAAAGTATGAACCTTATACCTAGAATACGATATTGAACTGATCCTTATGCAAATTATCTCATAGAGAATAAATTTTACATTAAAAATAGCATTGTCCACGATTTTTGTTTTTTTGTGTCCACAGTATTTTGACACAAGCTTTGATTATTTTGTGCTGTATGAAGTGTGATGAATTGAGATTTATGAGATAGTTGCGTATATGTATCTCTGAAAATATTTACAAATAAACTTTATATTATTATTAGTAGTAGTAATAGTAGTAGTAGTAGTGCTATTATCAAATGAGAATTTCGACTTGAATTAACACGTTTCTCAAATTCATGTCACACTCTGGATAGCAACAGCTGAGAAGAGAAGCGAAATCGAACGGAAGTAGTTTTTAAAAAAAGAAAGTTAGATCGGAAAGATAAAACTTAAAAAAAAAAAAATTATTGATAAAAAAAAATTAAAAAAATAGCCCATCGAAGCGAACAGAAAAACAATCCATACCGCACTAACGCCAGTTTTAATTAAAATTTTCTCTCTCGTAATTACGCTCATTAAGAGCCATAAAGGAGATTAAGAAGAGAAGGGAGATGAAGAAAGGATAAAAGGAAAATAGGGGAAATGCAGTTTTATGAGGGGGGATAAAGGAAGTGGATAAGGGTGGAAAAAATAGGAAAAGGAAGGAGGTTAGGCAGATGGGGTCTTTCAAGATGTCGTGTGTCCAGATGTCGGCTGGCTGAGACTCATCCGTCGTCCCTGTCTATTTGCTTCCGTCGAAAATTCGAGATGACAAATTTTTTTCAATACCCCCTCCCCCGCCCTTCCTCCAATTTCTCTCTCTCAAAGGAAAAAAAACCCTTTTAAGTATTTAATTTCAATTTTTTAAAAAATCTTGAATGTAGGTGAATATATACGTGTGATCAATTTAGGAATTTGAGTAGCCAGTATCTCTTATTCTCAATTTCATTATACTCGCTACCCTGGCATTACGTAAATGAAAGTTTTTAATAAATTGGTATACCCTGGTATTAACTTTATAAAGATAATGAAAGGATTCTTATTAAAGTACATTATAAAAATTGTTATCTAGCAGCTCAGTCGTTAATAATCTTCATAACGGTGCTCAAAAATCTTATCTGGAGGCTCACGAAATGTATATCCTGCCATGGTTAAACGCAACAACTTTCAGTTAGTTCACTACTACACAAGTGAAACGTTGAAGACCGACTAACCACAACTGTAGAAAACACATTTAACACTCCAGAGATGGAGATGGTGTTTATAACAAGAATGGTGGCGCGCGGTCTCTGAGACCGCATTTTGAAACCACTTTTTTTTAATGCTCAAAAATAAAATTCATGATTTTTTTTGTCTGTCACTTAATTTACTTCTTTGTTATTAGAAATCCTTAAAAAAACCTTTCAATATTATCTTAAAAATGAACTTTTCTAAAGAAATTTAAAAACCCTTCAATTTTCCTCAAAATTAGACATGAATAGATCAGGAATGGCATTTATAGTTTAAAAATTTGTATTTTTCACTAACTTTAATCTTCATACATATACGTGGTGTCCAAAAAGTCTGCTAACATGGCAGATATCTCAAATCTGCCAGGTAGGCGAGATCTGGTAATGGGGAGGAGGGAGTTCATTGCCGCACTCAAATTTGACCTTGACCCCAAATTTAAGGTCATTAATTTGCTAACTCGAAAACTATTAAAGATAGAGAAAAATTTCCAATTGCTACCCTGTAGAGCAACGCCATATTAATCTAAAAACAATTTTTAATCACACTCTTCCCCTTGAAAGATTTTGAGAAAATGGGCGAGAAAGAGTCACTCAAGGTCAGGTTGGCTGCGGTTTCTAACACATTTGAATTGCAGTGAAGCACACCGAAGGGAAGGGGAAGGGTGTGATTAAAAATTGTTTTTAGACTAATGTGGTGTTGCTCTACAGGGTAGCAATCGGAAATGTTTCTCTATCTTTAATACTTTTCGAGTTAGGAAATGGATGACCTTAAACGTGGGGGTCAAGGTCAAAATTGAGTGCGGCAGTGAATTCCCCACACCCCCCGATTACTTATAAACCACACTCATCTGAAATTCAGGAAAAATATTATTATCCTTGCATTCTTTGCATATTGCTATTTCTCCAAATACTTTCTCCAAATAAAAGTTTCTAAATAGGAAAATATTTGGGTACTAAAATTAAGTTGAAAATTAACTACAGAAAATGTTTAGGTAAAAAAAGTAAAATAAATGATTTTTTCATCAAAGATTTTTACTAACGAAGTTGGTGGCGCGCGGTCCCTGAGACCGCATGTCTTGTTTCTTGCAACAATATGCACGCAATCACGGATTCAGACACACTGACTCCTACACGGGTCCAAAGTGGAAGAATACAGAAGTGGACATTTGTTTCTTTTAAATTCATGAGAAAATTTTCACGAAAATGTACTGATGCGGTCCGTGAGACCGCGCGCCACCTCCGGGGTATTAATTTTTGGGAACACGGCGTCATCTGGTTGATTAAAAATTTTCGTTGATGGATTGTATCTCAAAGCGCGTTGAATGTAAACTTTCTAAACGATAACTTTCGATATCTAAGGATTTTCGGGCGCTTGTTTTGGCGTGAGGAACACGCCCTCAAAGTTTGTAAAGTTATTTTTGTTTAATGCCCTAAGCATGCCTTGAGCGTTTTGTGTACATCTGCAGTCCATCCAGCTAAAGAAAAGTATAGAAAAAGGTCAGATAAACAGGTCCTGGCATGTTGTGCACAACTATTTGGTCCTTGGTGATAAATATTATCATAAAAAGGTGTCAACTGGACGTCCTAAAGTTTTAAAGCCACGAGATTAATGCCGAATTGTCAAATTAGCCAAAAGCGGACAATAACCTGTACGGAAAATTCGAAGTGAGCTGTCATCTAAAGTGTCCGAAGATACTGTTCACGGGGTATTAAAACAATCCCTATTTCTATTACATCGCAAAACAAAAGGATACGACTAGAATTTGTTCAACAATATCAGACTTGGGATAAAAAATGGGGTAAAGTAGTGTTTTCAGACAAAAAAAATGGAACCTTGATGATCCCGATATTTTTACGAAAGCAGCCCACGATATTTTTCAAGCAACAGCCGGGTAAGCTAACAATGCTAAGTACTTTTTTCATATGAATGGAAGCACAGTGTTTTGGGGTGGATGTTTTGGCATCAGATTTGGTTGACGTAAAATTTCCAAGATATGATCGAAGAATTGCAACCTGACATGATCCTGCAGTAGGATGATGCACCTCCTCACTGGGCCTTGATTGTTAGGAAGACTTTGGACGACACATTTCCAGGTCGCTGGATTGGTAGAGGAGGACCCATTAGATTTTTCTCTTTGGGGCTTTGTGAAGGATACTGTCTACCATACTCTCCATCACAGCAGCAATTGCCAACGTTAATAAGGACATGCTAGGCCGGACGTGGGAAGAACTGGAATATCGCTTATACACACGCCGGCCAATGAATTAGAAACCTTCGTTCAATATGGTATTGACCCTCCTTTAGCTGTAATTACAGAACATACGCGGTTGGCCATGGACTCTACAAGGTGTTGCAATGCAGGTAAGGTAATCGCAGACCATGCATTCGTCAGAGAGACCTTCGGGTCCTGCAGTGTAGACGGAAGCGGATGTCTTCGACGAATGTCTCTTTCCAACATGCCCCAAACATTCTCGATCGGATTCAAATCCGGACTTTGCGCTGGCCAGATGTTGCAACTCGGTGTCATGTTCAGCAAACCACTCCTGAACAATTTTTGCTCGATGGACAGTAGCATTGTCGTCCATGAAGAACCCCTCACCATTTGGGTACAAGGATGGACTTGATCTGCAACAATGTTCAGGTAGTCTTTGGCTTTCACCCGACTGTCAAGGAATATCAAGGGGCCCTTGCCATACCAACAAAACATGGCCCTTACAATGATACCTCCTTCTGCAGCTTGAACTGTGTTCACAACACGTGAGGGGTCCATCGCTTAATGGGGCTCCCGCCAAATTCTCTGCCGGCCATCGGTGCAAAACAATGTGTAACGTGACTCGTCCGACCACATCACCTTTTTCCAGTCGTCTACTGTCCAGTCACACCGTTCTCTACACCACTGCATGCGACTTCCCATCCCTATTCGCTTCAACTCTCGGCGCATTGTTCTGGAGGAGATAGATTGCGATGATCCTTCATTGAAGTCTGTCGTCAGTTGCTCCACATTAGACCTTAGGTTTTCCCGCATAATCCGTCTCAGACGGCGTCTGTCCCTGTCTGTGTTGATTGTTTTTGATCCACAATTCTGCCGTTTCGACAACTCTTGTGGATTCCGTTTCCACGCATTGAACACCTTGGAGACCTGACTTTTTGAGATACTGGTCAGTTGTTCTGTCCTGGAAATCGTAGCTCCAGCTAGACGGGCTCCCACAATAACTCCTTTTTGGAACTCAGACAGGTCTGCTGTTTTCCCCATTTTGCTCAACTTGAGCAGCTGCAGCTTGGAATGAGCATGTACCTCACATGATTGCATTCATTTGCATATCACAATCGTTTCTGACCTGTGACCCCGCTTTACATATCAGTACAGTAATTCATCAGGGGTTTCTAATTCATTGGCTCATTTGGAATATCTAACCCAATGAATCTTCTTCCTTTGCGGCTTCAGTTTATGAACTTCATTCGAGGTTCCTTTCAAAGATGATAAATCCGAAACATTCTCGATCCTAACATTCCTGATTAAGACTACTCAACATGAGATCATGATAAAAGTTGAGAGAGTCAAGTTGGCTCTGTATGGAATCTTTCCATTTGATAAGAATCAGGCGCTCTCAAATCCCTCATTCTACTTAGCACTAAAGACGTAAGTTGAGCCATTGCCATGTAGAAAGCGCCAAAGTCGCATCGAGTTGGCGGAGAGATAACCGCGTCGGAATGGATAAAATCCGTGAAATGGAGGCAATTCACGGTCGGTTAAGGAATGAAAGACTCCCCTTGTTATTTTAATTAAGTGCAAATTGGCTTTATTGAGTTCGCAAAAAAATATAAACTCCTTCGTGCACAATTGGGATGCGAAGAATTTTATTTTTAGAGGAGCGTGCTCTTTTAGGTCCCTTGCTGTAGATTGTATTGGATACAGGTCCAAAAATAAGTAGCTGTTGTTGTTTAATGCGTTGATGGTCTTTGGATTGTTTTAGCGTGAACGTTCTTCGAGATAAGATCAGAGAAAGAAATCCAGTGGGGTTAGGTCTTGTGATCGAGATGAGCATATTCCATATAAGATGACCCATCAGCAGTCACTGAAACTAATGATGAAAGGTGAGCCTTTGGTACATGCAGGGAAAGAGTGGTTAGTTGTTCTCTTTCTCTTCCTATTCACTATCGACCCAGTCTCCAAATAGGTTTTCATCCTGGCATTAATCGACTTTTATCTGATGATTATTTTCTGCAAACAGTGATCGGTGATTTTGTTCCGGCCAATCATGCTACACACGTTGTTTTCTCAAATAGTAGACGGCATCTTTTGTTCCGTCGATATCAGTGCAGTTCCTGGAAAAAACGAATATATCAGTTAAAACTTTTGCAGTATCTTGGTGTCAACTGGGAAACAATACGTGATTATGTTATTACGTTCAAAATCCAGAAATAAGAACCCGATTAAGGATTGTGATTGTGATTCTCTAAATAAAGTCTTCTTAACTCACCAGCAGTGCATGGTAGAAACTAGTGATGTCAAGATCCGGATATCCGGATCTTTTTTTCGGACCTAGATCCGAGATCCGGATCTTGGTCAGAAATCCGAGATCCGAAATTCGGATCCTATATCAGGAAATTGTGTATATGCAAACTTTTTCTGAAAGCAGTTTATAAATGCTTTTATTAAGTGATAGCCTAGTCCTCTTAAGTCCTAATTAGTCTTAATACGCATCCAGCGAAAGAATCCGAAATCCGGATCCGAGATCCGAAATCACTAGTAGAAACTAGTGATGTCAAGATCCGGATAATTCAAGATCCGGATCTTTTTTTCGGACCTAGGTCCGAGATCCGAGAACCGGATGTTGGTCAGAAATCCGAGATCCGGAACTTGGATCCGAAATCTGAACCGGATCTTGAATGCGAGATCTGAGATCCGGATCTTGAATCCAAGATCCGAAAATCGGATCCTAGACAGGAAATTGTGTATATGCAAACTTTTTCTGAAAGCAGTTTATTAAGTGATAGCCTAGTCCTCTTAAGTCCTAATTAGTCTTAATACGCATCCAGCGAAAGGATCCGAAATCCGGATCCGATATCCGAGATCCGAAATTCGGATCTGATATCAGATACCCGAAATCTGGATCCGATATCAGAGATCCGAGATCCGGATACGGACCCGAATCCGGATATTTCTAGATCCGGGTCCAACGGACATCACTAGTAGAAACTATGAAAATTGAAGCTTGGAATAACTGTCGTTGACTCCATATGGGAAAGGATCATTTGCAAAGAAATGGATGGCTTCCTTTTATTAAGTAGCGGAAGAATGAAGCGTTTTATTTTGGCACTAGTTCCAGCGTTTCACGAGCCCCTCAAAGCCATCAGCAGGTGGTAACCTCCTGACAAGCCTCTAAATCTTGGAACTGAAACTCGGATGGTGCCAAAACCGGACTGTAGGGCGGATGTTCCTAACCTAAGAACCGTATGTGAGCCACTGTGATATTGGTAAAGCGTAAACGGGTAACATTTCCTTGTGCACTAGTACACTATCTTACCCACTTGACACTCGAATGACTCACCTCCGCACATGAAATCGTGACTACTAGCGCCATATATGTGACACTTGCGTAAAGGACCATTGCAACGACTGATATTCATAGCACAATTTAACCTTGTAGTAATTTGAAGATATTTATTTTACGAATATTACTAAGGTTGGAATTTTGATAGTGGCAACCATTTATTTACAAGTGATACAAAAGAGTTTTACTTATCTTCAATGTAGTCACGAGCATTGTGAATAATCCGTGACGTGGAAGTCGTAGGATACCTGTAGCAGCGCCTTTGGTTTTGGTAGTTCGAATGGACCGGTCTATTGCCTGAAGAATCTCTGGAACAGTTCGGAAGCGAATGCCGCGATCAAGTCAGAGGAAGTGGATGGTACAGCACTTCCTAGCCCTATCGATCGAACAAATCAGCACTTCCTAGCCCTAACTTCGACTTGATCCCTAAGATGAAGGAACCAATTCGCAGCATTCGCTTCCAAACTGCTCAAGGGATTCCTCAGGCAATAGACCGCCCCATTCGAACTATCAACAACAAAGGAGTTGCTAAAGGTGTCATACGACTTACACATCGCTAGTGACTACATTGAAGGACAGTAAAACTTCGAACTAGGTATCTCTTGTGTCAGTTGTAAATAAATAGTTGCCATTATTAAAGTTCTAAGCCTCATATATTGACTTACAGTGATACTTAGGTTAGGTTAGGTTGACGTAGAAGATTGAAATTCGGATTGGGCATATCCTACTTCATTATTTAGTTTGGTTTTGATTGGCCTACTGGGGTTGGGGTTACGGGATGGGAGTTAGAGGGGACCTTCTGATCTAATTGTATAGAGATATATAAAGGAGTGATCTACTTTAATATAAAGTTTAAAACATTAATAGCTCTAAAGAACACGTGACTGCTACCCCCACAACTCCGATACCACTAGGACACTTGGTTCAAACTTCATAATATTGCAGATCTTGCCTAGAAAAAATCCCCATACCGAATACACTCCTTTACATACCTGTATACCATATACAGTGTGTGTCATAAATAGAAGTACTAGGTAACCACAGAAGTTTTTGCCGTTTTTAATTCAAAGTTGGTTGTCCAGAGAATGGAAAAGGTGATAATCCATTGGAGCAAGATCTGGTGAGTAAGGTGGATGACACAAAGTTTCTCAACCAAGCCGCTCTATGGTTTCCCTGGCCACCAGCGCCACACGTGGCCAGGCATTGTCATGAAGGAAGAGTACCCATTTGCGATTCACCAGTGCTGGCTCGTTCTGCTGCAATAAGTGTAGCACACGTTCCAACTGATGGGGTTACAGGTCCCCAGTGATGGTTTGGCCAGTTGACAGCAGCTCGTAGTGAACATTTGGCGTGTAGTCCACCAGACACACTAGACTACGGGGTTCATCAGAAATTGCAAATTCTCCCGACCTGAATTTCTGGAACCAATGCCTTGAGGTGCCTTCATTCACAGCATCATCCCCAAACGCAAGATACGTTCGGCGACTTGATGCTGTTGCTGGCAAGCCTACCTTGAAGTCATAAAGCACACAACACCTAACCATCCCCTTCGAAACCTCCATTTGTCTTCACTTCTGCACGAGATGTGATTGATGTTAATGCCCAGTAGCCCTGTATTTATACAGACTAACCTTCCTGCTCCTCCCTACAGATTTTGGGCCACACTGTGTGCAGTCTTTTGCATATCTTCTGTCACTTCCTTTTATGGCAACATAAAAACGGCAAGAAATTTTGTAGTTACCTAGTATTTCGCAAGCCGTAAAAATCTGATGTAGAAGTTTCAAAATTAGTTACACACGATGCCGACAGGTGGTGCTGCGTACTGTTATTGCCGTACGAAGTCCGTGAAATAGGCTATAAACTGTCATTTGCAAGCAGCCATTGCGATGACATCCGAATCTATTCAAAATGTGCACCTTTCGCAGCACAGAGATGGCGCAAACGAAGAATGAATTTCGGTACGCTACTTACAGCTCCACCAGTCGTCAACATTTGTGACTAATTTTGAAACTTCTGTATCAGAGTTTTACGGCCTTCGAAATAAACATATCACTTGCCTCCTTTAAGATCAAGGAGTCCTTCATGGGACACTGTGCACATGCCCCCTTTACATTTACATGATTCGACCATGAGCTACTAAGCTTCGACATCCCAAAGATGCAACACACTGTATTATTATATTGGTCGATAATTTTTGGCGACCTCCATTTTAAGTGGTTACCTAGTATAAATTTTAAGGGGTGGTAGAGAACATCAAAAGAGATTTACGTAGGAACCCATGACCGGAAACCTCATGGGAAAGTGGTAGCAGCGGTTACAAGGAAATGAGGGGACATAAGACAGACATATATTGCACATAAATATTTTATTTGCGTAGTAGACGATTCCATTTCAGAATGTTACAGGAGATGTTCGAAGTTTCTATTCACTACCCGCTGTACTCTAGCCCGAGACCCTTCTACACTGTTCACAAGCGAAGACGACGGCACGTATGCTAGTACATTCGCGAGGTTAGGTTCCAGAATGAGGAGGATTCGCGAATATATAATTGGAATATTACATTTTTATTTTATTAATAGGCTCCGTCTTGTTCTTAGAGAAGAGGGCAGTGTCTAAAAATAATGCGAAACCTTTCAATTTTTTGTTTATTGCCTTAATGTGATTCATTTGCAGCAATAATAACATAGAAGGACCAACTCGAAAGGGTGAGCAGAATGAATTAGTTTCTTTAAACCTAACCACGAAATCGTAAACTTATCATTCCACTCTATCCCCCCCCCCCTCTCCATTCAGTCTATCGCTTGTTGAATAATTTTTCTTTTTTAAATCGGAATGTACACCATCCTCCCACCTTGAGCCATCTTCATTTAATGAAAACAAATTTCCTTGTATGAGATCGTTTTAGCGATGGATGGATGGAGGCTTTCACTTAATTTGAAAAAGGGGACGGAAGAAGTGTCTTCGAAGAGAGAGAGAGGAGAAAAAATAGGAGAAAATTAAAAAAGACGAAGGGTTTGAGCGAAACATGGCTGGATTTCATTTAAATGACAATTTGTTTTAAAGGGTTTGAGCGAAACATGGTTGTCTGCGAGGGCAAATGAAAAGCGACATAAATCACGCGTCGTCGAGTTAATCGAGGTAATTTAAGGAAAGCAAAACGGAAATTATTCATTTCAATTAAACTCGATTCTGCTCAAGCATGTTGAGGTTTGTTTTTTAAATTAAATCTGAAATCATTGACCTCATTCAGACTGCTACTGAGCAAGCGCTTTTAGTTTCACATTTTAAAAATAAGAAATGCTACATCATATTCAAGCATGTTGGATGCGAGATCTGAGATCCGGATCTTGGATCCGAGTTCCGAAAATCGGATCCTAGACAGGAAATTGTGTATATGCAAACTTTTTCTGAAAGCAGTTTATAAAAGCTTTTATTAAGTGATAGCCTAGTCCTCGTAAGTCCTAATTAGTCTTAATACGCATCCAGCGAAAGGATCCGAAATCCGGATCCGATATCCGAGATCCGAAATCCGGATCTGATATCCGATATCCAAAATCTGGATCCGATATCAGAGATCCGAATCCGGATATTATCAGATCCGAATCAGAGATCCGGATCCAACGGACATCACTACCAGGCGCTCCCTTTTCTCAATTAACTGAAGAAATGAATATCAGGAGCGCGGTGGGAAACTACGATCTTTTGATCCTTTCAAGCTTGCCGCCCGTAGGCGAATCCATTCTTATCAACATCAGGCTGAGCTTTAGAAGAACAATCATAAACATAATTGTTTATTAAAGTTTCCATGTTTACAAACTGAAGACTTCTGAATGCAACTGCCACTCGTAGTTCACTGACTTTGCTCCACTTGATATCACTTAGGGATCATCCATGAATCACATGGTCAAATAGAAGGGAAGGGAGGGGGTAAAGAACTGGTAAGGTTGTGCAGACATGTGATCTTTTGGGAATGGATCAAGGGATGTTAACAAGCACGTCTTTTCGTTGTACAACACTTGGCCATAGTCACTTTTGGTCACGTTTAAGTTGTCTCATCCAAATCGCCACATTCACGTCATTCCGGAATCATTTTGTGACTCAGGAGAATCAGCTCATTCAACTCGTCCCAGAATCATTTAGCCACTTTGTTTAGAGGATTTTTACAGTGTCGGAACACGTTAATATGACCACCTCTCCTAGAACTAGGTGATTGAATTAGGATGTCTTTAAGCACATGCGCTTTACAAGTCATTTGGTTTTCAGAAATAAGAAAGGGAGCCTCGTTGTCAGTACGCCTCATTTGTTACTAGTCGACGATGCCTGTTACCATGCAAGACCGTGCGTTTCTGGTTAAATGTTATTATGAATTCAATAGCAATGTACGGCAGGCTTTGCAACATTATCGTACCGTTCGACGAATACATGTACGTCGGGGGCCAATGACACCGCAGAGTTTGAAGATGATGATGACAAAGTATGAAGCCACAGGTTTGTTATCGGTAGCACCTGGCCGAGGAAGGAAACCCGTCTTTGAGGCAACCGTGGAGGCTGTTTCAGTAGCCGTAGAGGAAGCAAAAATGGAAACCTCACGAGGGGCGTGCAGCGTAAATGCTGTTGCACGTTGAATGGACTTACCACTGAGTACGGTGTACAAGATCGTACGTAAAGTGCTGCGGTACTACCCCTTACAAAATCCACCTTGTCCAACAACTCGAACCTAACGATCTTCCTCGTAGAGAAACCTTCGCATTGGAATTCCTTGCACGGATGGAGGTGGACGAGCATTGACCATGGAACAATTTTATGGACGGACGAGGCCCATTTTTACCTGAATGGGGATGTCAGCACCTATAACTGCAGGATTTGGGCCACCAGTCCCCCTCACGTTCTCCACCAAATTCCATTGCATTCTCCTAAAGTTACCGTGTGGTGTGGTATGACAGCAAATGTCATAATTGGACAGTATTTTTTGAAGAGCAGTCGAGAGATGGAATTTGGTGGAGAATATGAGGATGGCGTCGATGCTAAGAAGTTTTGTGATATCAGAACTTCAGCAACGTGGCATTTTAGACACAACAGTTACTTCAGCAACATTTCACAGATGAACGGATTATAGGCCGAAACTTCCCCCCTTTCTTGGCCACCCCGGTCACCAGATATCTACCCCTGTGACTTCTGGCTCTGGGGTTACCTCAAAATGTAACTAATTTTAGTAACGATTAAAGACGTGTTAACCTGTGTCTTCGTGTCTAATTTCGTATACGAATATTGCATAGAGCGCCATTCCATGCTGGTGGTGATCTTTTGAACTAATTTTTTTTTTTGGTGGGTATGAACTTCCCATGCCCTCTTGTATAATATTACCAAGTATTATAGCTTTCGGTCCAGTAGTTTTGATCATATGTAGATTTACCAAGGCTTGTTTTTTTATTATGGAATTTTGGGATAATAAGATGCTCTATAGAAAAGTGACTTGGCTTTATTATTAATAATAATGATCAAAACCCTGGTCTCATAGGAGCTTTACAAAAATCTTAGTTTTAAAGAAGTCGGCGGTCATTTCGAGCATTTATTGTGAATTAAATTCATTTTTTATAATAAACAACCTCCCATTCCTTGGCACGAGCTAGCAATAAACGCTAAAGTGCGTTCATGTTTCATTGATAAAATATTCTTAGAAAGCTTGCGATTATCTTAATTGATTGCTATGATTTCATCCGAAAGTACTGCCAGCAAGACTACAACAACAATCGACGGCATGGGCCAAGTCGTTCTTTTTATGGGGTGTGAGTAGTCTAGTTCTAAATTGGGAATGAAGCAAAAAAAAAAAAAATGACGCAAAGAGGACCTTGATGAAGAAGTTGGATTCGATAATGGACGACAGTCTGAAATGTTGAAATGCAAACGTAACGCAATAGGGAAGCGTGGAATGTGCGAGTGGACGTTAATCTGACAGATAATCAAGAAACGGCTTGTTGTGAAAAAGAAGGAAAAGTGCTTGAATCTACAGAAAAACTGGAACGAACCGAAACCCTCTTAAGCAAAACAAGAGAAAGTGAATTCTCAAATGAGCTTAAAGGTACACTCTCTAGTTACATAGGAGTTTATTTGGAAAGGTATTAATGCCATATTGTGCAGTTATTATAATATAATAAATTTTATAATCTTGCTCGTTTTCTCATAATTTAGCTATTTCTTGTGAGAAAATGAGCGAATTTGCATATTTTTCATTCATCTAAATTAGATGAGACGCTAACTCAATTACCGTCTAGATGAGACACTAACAGAAGCATGTCATACTGGACACGAGTGCCATACCAGGCCCGTTCTTAGGCATACGTGGACTACGCATCCGCGTAGGGCCCCGAACGTGAGGGGGCCCCCGTGAGGCGCCCTCGACCCTCATTTTCCACGCAATTTCCACGCATTTCCGCAGAGCTTCCAGGGGGGGCTCCGCCCCCCCTGGACCCCCC
>JAHWFO010016218.1:456004-482641 GCA_023313115.1 Rhysida immarginata | reverse complement strand
AAGGCGCATAACACCTAAGAACGGGCCTGGCCATACTGACTGTTCAGTAGGATGTCTGGTCACCTTGGACTGCCAAAACACAAATAGCAATGAGGCATCAACTTGTCCAGCAATTCTTGTGGTATCCTCTGCAACTCTTCTCCAGGACACTCCCAGTCCATGTGTTTGATTCCTGTCTCTCGGAAAAAGTTGTTAACGAGATGCGCCATGGTGGGGCCGTCCATGAAAAGAATGTGGTTTCCAACTGCTCTAGCATAGGATAACACTAACGGGTGCAGGATCTCTTTTCGATATCTAACAGCAATCCTGGATTCTCCCGTGTACCTTGTTCACGCCAGGCTGCAGGCTGAACTTTGACTCATCAGAGAAGAGGAGTGTTGACCACTCATCACGATGCTCATCAGCTCACCTTCTACGAGATCTATGGTGTTCAGCAGATACCAGAATACAACACGATGGAGCCGATTTTGTATGGTCCAGGTGCTTCTCCGTCGTCCAGTTGCAGCAAGAAACTGTCCCTGCCTTCTTCATACCGTGCCGGTCACTTGAAAGCGATTCCACAATCTGCTAATCAGGCTTTGGGATTCTCCAAGCGCTGCCACTGTCATATCGTATATCAAGAGGAAGGAAATTGCAGGATGTGCACTTTGATGATCAGGGAAAGTGCAGATATGCCATTAATTTCAGTCTTTTGACCAATGGAATGAAAGTATAGTTTTGCATCACACTTGGATGGGAAGGGAATTGCATCACATTTGGATGGGAAGGGAATTGCATCCCATTTGCTGGAAAATAAGTGAATTTCAAAATGTCAATCTCCTGATCACAGAAAATATCCGGTAATCCTCAAAAACTTGATTATACGGTATAATCACCTAATGATATAGAGCACGAGTCAAAAAAGAATGGTACTCTTTTAGACATCTAGTGGGATTTCTTAAGATAGCAGACTATGCAAAGTCTTTAGAACAAAATGGAACCTCTTATCATAAACGGGTGCAGCATTATCTGCCTACTGCAGTGATTAGGGAAGAATTTATAGCATTTCTCACAGAAGACACCAGATGGCGGATTGTGCTAGGGATCCTAAAGCGGCCATTTTTAATGTTAACCTATGGGGAAAACGGCAAATTTAATTGAAATTTTTTAATTACGAGGGGGAAAAAATTCGGTTTTTAAAGATTTATAGAAATTCAATACCAAATGAAAATTGTTAAAAAAAATTTGTTTATATGCCAGATAGATTTTCTTCGGAAAATTCTCTTAACAAATACTGAAATTCCTAAACTCCCCTTAAATTGTCACATCCTCTCCTATGTTGATGATAACTTTCTACAGGGTGCGTAAGGTATTTGAGAACACACCTTCGTTTGGCTACTGCTGCACTATAGTAAATTGTATGTCCTTTCCGTATCCGTAAAGCAAAATGGCGGACCGTCAAGTAACACAAATCATGAAGAGATATGCAGTAATTGCGGCAATAAAGGCAGAGCACAACGATTTAGAGATATCACGATTTCTAAAGGTCGCAAGATCATTCGTCCACAAAGTGCGGAAGGAGTTGGAGACCGAAGATGGCAATGTTGCTGCACCAGTAGCAAAGCGTAAAAAGCAGGCCTCACGCTCTAACATCATCAGAACACCTGAATTTATTCAGCAAGTGCAGCAGGCCATCGATGACAATCCCAGAACATCCATGAGGTCACTTGCCAAAGATCTCCATGTGTCGGAAGGAACAATCAGAAAAGTTGTCCATGTTGTGGTGCGGGGTTTTGCCGTCCTTAGAAGGACGCACCTACTCCGAACGACACAGTTTAAAAGACTTAAAAAGTCCTACCTTGCACTTCGATTCCACCGATGCACTTCAAAATCACAACCAGAAGTCCAAAAAGAGCGGTTGACACATATCCACGATGGAGACACATATTCACGATGGAGACACACATCCACGATAGAGACGATCTGTACACCAGCTTCAGTGATCGATCAGATATCATTCGTATGTTATGCGAAGAGGTCAGTTTATGTCAGACAAAACACGGGAAAACCGCTTACTTTAGATCGAAAAGGCTCTTAAACAAGCTGAAAAATACCAGTGAAGCTGATTTGCTGCGGATTTGCTGTGGAAAAGGCCTCCTAACTCCCCTGACCTGAATCCGTTGGACTACTACGTATGGAGCGTTGTGGATAAAGAGGTCAATGAACACCCCCATAACACCAAAGATGAATTGAAAGCTGCCATTCTTCGAGTAATGACCAATATGAACCATGACCATTTGATTCGCACATGTCGACGGTTTCGATCTCGCATTGAAGCAGTTATAGAAGCTGAAGGCGGATTCATTGAATAGCCATCTAACAAGGTTTCTTGTGTATGCTCATGATATGTTTCGATAATAAAGTTATTATATCGACTTGTATCTCTGTTTTCTTTCTTGACGTGAATCTGTCCTCAAATGCCTTACGAACTCTGTATATAAAGCCTTTTCCAGTTCGGAAGAACCTATTGTCCTCCAGTATATTCATGATGATATACACGTGCTGAAAACCATCCATTGTTTGATACTCAATGAGGCTAAAAACAATATCATACTTAATGATAAACAAATAACCAGTCTCTTACTTTCCTGTCTTAATATTGACAACAAAATTTCGTCAAAGAAAAAATTGAAGCTTTTCTACTGAACCTAAATCGATTGAGGTTCTTACTTAAAAGCCTCAGACGCACACTCACTAGAAAAGAAATGATTAAAACGATTAAGGCCGTTTTGATTCCAAAAATAGAATATGGTATAGTTATTTGGTCTTCTGCTTCAAAAAAAATTAATTACTCGAGTACAAGTTGCATATAATTATGCTATACGAACGGGGCCGGGTCTCTCAAAATACGTGTCTATACCTGACACTTGTGTTACTTATGATGCTCCTACCTTTCAAAACTGCCATTTTCCCCATAGGTTAACATTTAAAATGGCTGCCTTAGGGTCCCTAGTACAATCCGCCATCTGGTGTCTAAATTCTTCCTTATTGAATCGATAATGGAAAGGCGAGTTTTTCTTTTAGTTGGTGTCTTGCACACATAAGATAAGTATTTTAAGTATTTTATTTTCAAAGGATGCTTACTCGTGTAATATAAACTTTGACTCAATCCTTAAATTAAAAAAAAACAAAGAAAAAACGATAGGACTTCTGAACAGAAGAGCAGAATTCGTAATCACTTATCCGAATAGGCGCATTTATTTTCTGTCCGTCGTTTCTTTACTCACCCAATTCGATACATTCACTTTAGTGTACTCGATTTAGTCATCTCTACCCTCTAGTAAAACGTTTATGAAAAGTGTCCATTAAGGAATTACGGTTTACAAAAATTTTAATTTAATGCGAACTCATTTTTGAAATCCAGAAGCCACACTAATTGACTGTGATGGGATTATGGGACGAGCTCTTATAACGAGGTCTGACCTGTCCTCTCCCAAACTCCTTTCAAAACACGTTCCTTGGCACAGGAAGATGAAATTGATTTCGCTAAACACTCACGGCGAAGGGTGACTTCATGTTGCGTTATTTTTTTTATTTTGAGAAAACCATTTCTCCCTACTTCTACCACCCCCCATCTCCTTCCAATGGGGCAATTCCACTGTCGTCGCGCTGAGGGATGGAGAGTTGGGAAAATGAAATGAAAGCGACTCCGACTCCGTGAATCATGCCATGCATATGGCGCGTGTCACGTCGTGGTGAGCGCACGCGACATGAATGGGACGGAAATAGATTCGACACCGTCATCATCATCAACAACAACCCAGTTGATGCCCTAGGGATGGTGAGGAGGAGGAGGATGATGATGATGTGGCCGACGATGAAATTCAGTTTGAAAAGTGAAACCACGTTTTGCGTGTATTTGTATCGAGAAGGGAGTTCCGTATGAAAACTTAATGAATATTTCTATTAATTTATTTAAAAAAATGTATATCTTTACATCCCATGGTATGCAGATGAAAAATCATTGCAAATCATTAAAAGCTGACAACAGCAGACGTGTAGTAGCATCCATTAACACAGCAATTGTCGCCGTCATGGGCAGAGCAAGTGACCTGTCGGACCTCCAAAAGGGGATGAGCATTGGCTATCGGGGCAAGGGGGGGGGGGGCAGCATTTCAGAAACCGCCACCTTTGTGAACTGCTCTAGGGCTGCCGTTGTGAAGGTGTACCGCGACTGGACGAACCAGACAGTTTCGAGCAACCCCACGGGCCATCGACCCTAGAGATGAGCGTCCGTTTCGTAGTGCCCCTCCTTCCCGTGAGGCTCTAAGCACGCGTTTATTTTGCTTAATCGTTAATCCAGCCGACAGGTGCGGTCTCCGGAGGGTAAAACATAAATAAAATAGTTGTTTATAAATGTATGTTAGTTTGAGTTTGAATAGAGTATATAATAATATGTTAGTCAAGTTAGGGGGATTTGGGGTTAATTGAGTTCAGAAACGATTTTATATTTCTTTTAAAGGAAGCTGGGTTTGGGGCTTGCATGGGATAGGCAAGATAGCCCACCGTTTTGTTCCTGCATGGGAAATGCACTTACTTTGGTAGTGACGCTTGGCGAATGGGCAACGTATTGAGGAGGCAGATCTGGTGGGGTAAGGGTGAAAATCGCATTGAAACTGTATTATTGGTGGATTAGGAACGTATAGATAGCCATTAATTGTCTTGAAAATGGATAATAGCAGTAGCTGGATATACACTGAGTTAGCAAAACTCATGGGATAGCAAGCACATTGATTGATGGGCATGGACCATTAGACGTTGTGGGAAGAGCTTGGATAAGTGATTAATCAGAAATGGCACGTCGTCGCGAGTTGACGTCTTTTGAACGGGGTATGATGATAGTAGGTGCCCGACGCATGGGATGTTCCATTTCGGCAGTGGTGCAGGAATTTGGCTTTCCCCGCTCAACTGTCTCCAGGGTGTATCGGGAATGGCTGGATGAAGGCATCACAGTCCACAACAGGCACCATACCGGGCGTCCAGCTGCCCTGAATGATCGTGACCGGCGACACCTGGGACGCATGATTCAGAGAGACAGACCAGTTCAATACTGGCCGCACTAGAAACGTCTCTCGGTGGACAATCCGTCGGAATCTGCATGCCCTCGGGTTTGGCAGCCGTCGCCCTTCACGGGTGCCAATGCTTACCCAGCGTCATCGGACACTCCGGCGTGCATTTGCCACCAACCATCTTGGCTGGACTCTGCAACAGTGGCGTAACGTCATATGGTCAGATGAGTCACGATATCAACTGTACCACGCTGATGGTAGGCACCGTTTGTGGCGCAGACCTCACGTAACGCTGGTGGGGCGTCAGTGATGGTCTGGGGTGCATTTTCCTGGTTTGGAATGGGCCCTCTGGTTATCCTGGACCAAACGTTGAATGGTCCACGGTATCGTCAACTCATCGGAGACCATCTGCACCCGTTTTTGACATTTCAACACCCTGACGACGTAGCAGTCTTTCAAGATGACAATGCTCCACCACATCGCTCCAATGTCGTCCGCGAATGGTTCGAGGAGCATGCAGGAGAGGTCCAACGACGGAGCTGGCCAGCCCAGAGCCCTGACACAAATCCCATCGAGCATATCTGGGATGCTGTTGAAGTCAGGCTCCGGGCACTGGATCATCCGCCCACGAACGGGCAGCAACTATCTTCGGCTCTGCAGACTATCTCGTGTCAACTGCCTCCAGAAGTGTACCAGGGACTTGCAGACTCACTACCACGCCGTATTGCTGCAGTCCACAGGGCCAGAGGTGGCCCTACCAGACATTAGGTTTTTATCCCATGAGTTTCTTTGGGATTTCGGATTGGAGCATTCCTGTACAATATGACAATGGTCCCAGTCACAAAGCAAGGTGTGCGCAGAAATGGTTTGAGCATTGAGCAGACAAAGTTGAAGAAACGGACTGGATTACACAGAATCTAATATAAATTATATTAAAAAAAGCTCTGGAATGGGCTGGAACGACTACGGGCGAAGCCACATCGCCCAACACGAGTTCAGGCATCAGTGCTCTTGAGAAAGAATGGAGTATGATCCTTAAACTTTATATACCAAACCTAGTGATTTTCGTAATTCAAACTTATTTTTTGTAATCTGAAAAAACTACTTTTGTGAGAAGCCTTTAAAATCGCTACCCTGTTGTCAATGTTGTTTGTCTTTCTCCTTTGGCTCCAAAGAAGGCTTTGTCATTGCAGATGACTATTCGCTGCCGTTGCAGTCTTTACCGTTACAAAGTCATTTTTTTAGCTTGAGGGGGGGAAAAAGAAGGAAAATGTCTTTTCTTAGGAAAAGAAAGCAGCTAGTCAGAGAGAGAACAATTCGTCATGCGAGACTCAAAGCTTGATTCTGAAGGGAAATTTTCACCTGTTTCTGCAATTTGGGAGAGGAGCCAACTATTCGATTTATTCGTTTTCGAGCAAGACTTTTGTCGCGATCTTTTTTCTTTTGATTTTAGGCTAAAACGGATGTTGTGAAAAGCATTGCCAACTATGGGCCAATTCACTTCGACGTGATTTATATGCAGCGAGTTGGCTTTGGAAGCTGTAATGCAAGACGAATCAGCTGAAGTTTGCTCATACCAGCTTCTATTGGTTGAACACCTAATAGATCACGAATACTTCATATCCCTTTTGGTTATAGCAACATATGGCGTGGCTGCCAAATATGAAATAATTATTTATACACAAAGTAATCTCAATTTATAATAAATTTTGTTTTAAGCATATAGACATTACTCTACAAAGGAAACCTCACAAGGTTTTACTTCCATTACCAGAATTCATTATACACTATATGATCAAAAATATCCGGACACATGCACGTTTGCGCTCTAGCCACGATTTCATGGAAATCAATAGGGCGTTGCACATCCCTTTGCCCGAATCACAGCTTCCACCCTTCGGGGAAGACTTTCCATCAAATGTTGGTAGGTACTTTCCAGAATGTTCCTCCATTCCTCCCGAAGAGCGAGAATCAGTTCAGGTACAAAAGTTGGCCGATGTGATCTGGCCCGCAAGCGTCTTACCAATTCATCCCACAGACTCTCTATAGGATTGAGGTCGGGACTTTGTGCCGGCCAACCCATTTCTTCGACCCCTGAGTCCGCAAACCACTGCTGTACATGCCTCGCTTTGTGGCACGGAGCATTGTCGTGTTGGTAGAGAAATGGCCCGTTTCCGAAAAATTGCCACAACGTTGGAAGTGCACAGTTGTCCAAAACATTCAGATAACGGTCGGAGTTCATGATTCCTTGCACAGGAACGAGCTGGCCCAGTCCGTACCATGAAAATGAGCCCCTCACCATGACTCCTCCTCCTCCGAACTTGACTGTGGGCTCTGTGCACTCAGATAAGAAGCGTTCTCCAGGTATGCGCCAAACCCAAACTCGTCCATCGGATTGCCAGAGTGTGTAGCGAGATTCGTCTGTCCACATTACACGTTTCCATTGGTCCATTGTCCAGTTTCTGTGGGCTTTGCACCACTCCAGACGTCGCTTGGCGTCGACCCTGCTGATGTGGGGCTTGTGGGCAGCAGCACGGCCATGGAATCCCATCGTGTGCAGTTCCCGACGAATTGTCACGGTACTGGCATCATTTGCAGAGGCGTTTCGAAACTCTGTGGTAATTTTTTCCGCCGAGGACTTCCGGTTGCTGCGGGTGACACGAAGAAGCACTCGACGGTGTCTGTCCGTTAGTTTCTTGGGTCTACCGGTTCGTTGTTGAACTGTTGTTGATCCCCGGGTCTTCCATTTCATAATGACATCGCCTACTGTTGACTTGGGTATCTGAAGAAGGCTGGAAATGTCACGCACGGACTTGCCGCATAGGTGACATCCAACGATGGTTCCACGTTGGAACTCACTGAGCTCTGCCGAACGACCCATTCTTGCCAATGTCCAAGCAGAGTTGTGTCTGAAGGTGTGGGAAGCTATTTAAATGATGTGCAAGTCATTATCATGTGACATTGGGCCAATCGATGATCTGTGAGGGGTGTCCGGATATTTTTGATCATATAGTGTACAACCACGACGTACTGGATACTAACGACCAGTTCATTTAGCAGATTTCCATTGTTGTTTCAGGCAGATAAAAATCATTGTTGATTTCCCAACAACTATCACCCTCTATCGGGAGATTTCAAGTTATTTTCTTCTCCGGGAGATTTTCGTCTGTCTGAAACAACAAAGGAAATTAGCAAAATGAACAGGTCGTTAGTATCTAGTAGGTCGTGATACAACCAATAAGTTGCTCCATTCTTCCGCTATGATTATGAGCAAAATTAGAGATTATGAGCACTTGAGCAATCGTGCGTCGACAAAGCGATTTCACGTGCGCGCGCCGATGTCAGTAATGCCAACACCTCCTAAAAAGAAAGCCTATGCACCGAAAATTCATGTATTGTTACATCATCATCAAAAGGCATTGTTAATCGTATTTCTACCAATAACAAGCCCTAAATTATGACTTCTTATAACCACGTAACAATGTATGAATTTTCAGTGCATAGGCTTTCTTTCTAGGAGGTGTTGGTAATGCCACGGTCTACAGATATTCATGGTCATCGAGCTCCATTGTTAAAATGAAGCTAAAGTTTCTAGCTCCCGGTAGGGCGGGAACTCTATTGAAAAGTGGCGCTGCATGTACAATCTGCCCAACTGCGCCTGCAGCGCCGCCCTATCGCCAGACAGAAACTTTACTTTCGTATTCAGTTTCAATGAAAATCTCTAGCGCAGGTTGCAGTCGGGAATAGTGCGATCTATGCGGCACCTGGCGCAATCTGTTTTCCTTAGCTTCTCGAAACAATGGAAAACGGCCGAAGCTCGATGACCATGAATCGGTAGCGGATAGAGAGCACTTGAAACCTCCACACACTGAACTTAGTCTTTTCAGCCAGCGTGCCTGGCGCAATCAATCCATCTGAATTGTCGCGATTCCTGTAACCGGCCGGGGGGAAACCAACTGCCCCCTGTAACCAAATAGGTTGGGGTATATATCAGATCGTTAGAGGGGGGGGGTTGGGGGGCATAGCCCCCCAGTCTTTAAAAAATATAATTTTTATGGATTGATGGATTGATTGCGCCAGGCACGCTGGCTGAAAAGACTAAGTTCAGTGTGTGGAGGTTTCAAGTGCTCTCTATCCGCGAGTGTAGCTTTTTGCTTTTTCGTTAATTTCATATGCCCTCCTTGGGGGGGGGGGGGTACTTACTTGTTTTTTAATTTTATCAACAAGTTCTGCATTGTACACATACCATTGGACTATACTTTTGATGTTGTTGAGTTCTTTTCGGCATTCTTTTCTGCTCATCGGGGTAAAGGATGTGTAAATTAGGAAACGTAATATTTTTCTTGGAGGGGTGTCCGGAAACTTTTGTTTACTAGAGCAACAATGAAGAAGAAAAATCGAATTGAAATTTAGATAAAATTTTGAGAGAATTTATTCAAAGTGGGAAAACATTATCTGAAAGTAAAATTTAAAAAAAAATTTACCTTTCGTCGTCTTTGTTTTAATATCTTCAGTATTTGCATGCTATTTTTTTAGTCGTTCAAGCTAACTTTCTCCTGTTTGAATATCCAAACAAAAATTTCTAGCGATGTTTATACAACTTTTTCCTTATTTTCCTATTTTCTCCTCTCCAATTGGAGCGTCGTTTTATCTTCTTACGAGTTTTTGACAGGGGCAAGATGGCGCCAATAAATTGTCGCTTTGCTGACTTTTGTAGTTCGGCGAGTGTGACAAAAATTCCACGTAGAGGTAGACCAAACATTGGACCAACCCAGAAAGAAGACTAATGGCTTTTTTTGGAGGAGGGAAAATAAAAAAAAAAATTATCCTCGAGCTCATATGGTTCCATTTTCCATTTTCCTTTGACTTATTGAGAAAGTGGAAAAAGCAATTCCGCCCAAGTTGATTCCTTCGCTACAAGAGGGGCTGAACCCAAGCTGGAAATTCATCATCGACAGCGTATATTGGGAGCCAAATATAACTTAAAGGACCCTGATGAGCTTTCAAAGCTTGTATCCATCGCTTTTTCAATTTTATGGCAATGTTTACAAGATCTTACATATCTATTATGTCGTGAAAAGTGGTTTTAGGTTTGCGGCATTCGGCTAATTATTAGTCGGTGAGAAACAGTGGCTATAAAAGGAAGCTAGTATCTGTTTCTCTCAACTTATGTGTAGACTATAGGCATTAACAAAAAATATTAAAATAGAAAATGGAATATTTCATAGAAGGAACTTAAATCATTATCCATTAAAACTAGTGATGTCCGTTGGATCCGGATCTCGGATATCGGATCCGGATTTCGGATCTCTTATATCGGATCCAGATTTCGGATATCGGATATCAGATCCGGATTTCGGATGTCGGATCCGGATTTCGTATCCTTTCGCTGGCTGCGTATTAAGACTAATTAGGACTTAAGAGGACTAGGCTATCACTTAATAAAAGCTTTTCTAAACTGCTTTCAGAAAAAGTTTGCATATACACAATTTCCTGTCTAGGATCTGATTTTCGGATCTCGGATCCAAGATCCGGATCTCAGATCTCGCATCCAAGATCCGGATCAGAGATCTCGCATCCAAGATCCGGATCTCGGATTTCTGACCAACATCCGGTTCTCGGATCTCGGACCTAGGTCCGAAAAAAAGATCCGGATATCCGGATCTTGACATCGCTAATTAAAATCATGTAATGTGTCCTTATGAAACAAAGGAAAGCGCTTCTCGGGCTCTTTGTTTCATGAAATTTTGTATGGCAATACAGTTTTTACTTCCTTTACTTCGTACAAAGAAATATTGTATTCGCGAAAAATTTCGGTTTTCAGTTTTCAACGGAAACATACAGTTTGACCATCCCTAAATCCATTTTAACACGTGTTGCGTCGTGACGCATGTACTTACTCAAAACAGTTAGGCGTAGAATGTTGAAATTTGGTTTTTAGGACTGATGTTACATGTAGTTGTGCACCTCGCATTTTGATTGCAATCGGCTGGGCCGAACATGGGTTTTTGTGGTTTCCGCAACTGACTTCCTTTCATGTCTACGGAGTTTTGATTGCGTGGAACAATTTGTGACGTCAGAGTTTGACTGTTTGACGTCAGTGTTTAAGAACTCTATTTGAAGAACTAAATTTAAAGAACTTCATTTGAAGTTCAAAAGCTGCTATCAAAACTTATTTCAACATTTGGAGTTTGTAGACATCAAAGAGAGAGACGGAAATTCGTGTGACAAGAATAATAAAAATTTTTTCCCTCCCGTATAGAATTCATCAAGATAGAATGCAACTTCGTCAGATCGAAGCAGTTTTGAATTGCCATGTTTTTTGATAGCTCACTTTCGTATTAGTTTTTGGCGATGAGAAATTCAAATAAAAAGTTAATTAATGTATTGTACAACCCTAGCGTCAATGAACTTCGGACACCTACAGAATTTTGGATAAGTACAACGAAACTAATTGTAAACAAATGAAAATTACTTTATTGAGTGCACAGAGCTTTAGTACAACTGTCATATAGCATTCGTACACCGTACCGTTTATTGCACATTACCACTGAGTGGCGTCACCTTTCCGACGAATGACGCTCCGAAGTCGTTGAGGCATGCTGGACACTAACTTCTGCGTTGTTTCTACTGCAATTTTGTCCCACTCTTCGGAAATACACGCCCGCAACTGCTGCAGTGTTCGAGGCTTCCGCTGTCTGACTTTTCGCTTTAAAATGCGCCATACATTTTCAATGGGTGACAGATCTGGGCTGCAGGCAGGCCAGTCAAGCACCCTGAAACGCTGCTGTTGTAGCCAAGCCTTGGTGTTCCGAGCAGCATGAGGCTTCGCGTTGTCCTGCTGAAAGATGCTTGGTCTTCTATTGAACAACTTTTGGCGGGATGGACGCAGATGCTGTTGAAGAATGTTTATATAGGCAGCAGAGTTAATAGTGCCCTCGCAAAAGTGAAGCGATCTTGCCCCGGCTACACTCATGCAGCCCCACATCATCAGCGATGCAGGCTTCTGAACTTTCCTCTGGTAACAGTCGGGATGATTACTTTCGTCTTGGTCCTTAGCACCTTGCGACCGTTGTTGCCATACATCACTGCAAAGCTGGACTCGTCGGACCACAGAACACTATTCCACTGAGCAAGGGTCCACTTTAGATGGGTTCTGGCCCATGCTACCCGGCGACGCTTAGCTACAGTGCTCATAAATGGCTTCCTCTTTGTAGCGTATAAGTAATAGTTGTAACGGCGGACTGTGCTTTCGGATATGGGTATATGAAAATATTCTCGAGCCCAAACAGTCATTTCACTTATGGGAGCATGCCTGTGTTTCACAATGTAACGTCGGAATACTCGTAGGTCCCTAACATTCAATAATCGCTGCTTGCCTGGTGCAGTCCCTGGTTCTGTTTTCCCGATTTCTCTGAAACGCTTGATGATCCCATTAACAGTAGAGAGAGAGTGGAACTGATAATTCATGGGAAATAGCTCGCTGGGATTTGTTATTCTGGAACTGCTGTATAATTTTTTGCCGTATACACGTATCTACTGGCTTACCACGTCCCATGGTTCATAACAACACGAATACTGTGATCTGTCGCGTGGACGGTGCTTTTAAAGCCTGATGTAAAGCATTCTGTGCGTTTCTACAGCCTTCAGGAAAGTTCTATATGCTGGCGACCCCTTGCGTACGAAGTTCTTTGAAACCTGTTGACAACGCAATTTTACATAAATTTGAATAAATTATTTCACACCATTAAAATGATTCTAAATCGATATTGATATTGTTCCATCTACTCAGTAAATCTATTTTCATTAGCCTGCAATCCTCTGTATGCAATTTTTACTGATTTTTTAGCCAAATTACTTGGTGTCCGAAGTTTATTGACGCTAGGGTTGTATTATAAACTGTACATTGTATACAGGGTGGATACAAAAATGAGCTCCCCTTTTTATTTTCGTAACCGAAGCAGATATGTCAATTTTGATGAATCCAAAATCCAACAATCCAAAGCAGATCATGTTCTGTGTATACTGGAATTGTTTTATCTTCTGTATGCTGACACATGCCTCTTATTTGCTTTTCCTCATGAAAGTGGATGTTATTATGGTAATTTTTGGTAATTTCTTGATTTGTATGTTGAACGTTCAAATGTCTTTGTGAAGTGAAATGAGGTAACTAATAAATTCAACATGTGATAGTTGGTGATCCGTTCATCGGATTTTGGAAATTTTCGTTTTGTTTTGTTCGGAATTCCACGCTGAACAAGTTTTCAATTGGAATTTTTCGTGTATCTGTTACGGTTTTCAAGATAAGATTTGAATGTGTCTTAATTTGCATATCTGGAATGATGAAAAGCGCACCATGGGATAGGTCACCCACAACTTGCTGTTCATTGGATTCATCAAAATTGTCATATCTGCTTCGTTTACGAAAATAAAAGGGAGGGGGGCTCATTTTTCATTTTCAACGGAAATACAACTGTCAGGGTGCGCGTTTTTCTCGTTCGCGGGTTATTGATTCGAAAATACGGTAAATAGTCAACGTCGAAGCCCAGTGATAGGATACACACACAGCTTGTAGACTGGGAATTCCTCTTTTCTAAACCTTGAAAAACACTTCTTTCTAGATATTCAATAAAACCCCTGATTAGTTTCTGTTAGCAATACAGTAAAACCCCGTTACAACGTACTTCAAGGGACCTGGGAATTTGTACGTTATTCTGAGGTGTACGTTATACTGAAACTGGGGGGGGGGCTTGTGAAAAATGCATATATTCATAGAAAAACATAAGAATACATGAATGCATTTTCTGTTTTGCTTTTCCTTTTTTCTGCCATTACGATTTGTAATCTTTCTGTGAAATGTTGAAATGATGCTCAGACTAACCCATTTGCAAAAAATTCCCTGACTTTTCCCGGTTACATTCCCGTACCTATCCCGATCGCTAGTCACCCTGTTACATGCACATAAATTAAAATAAACAAACACATAATCTTACCGTATTGAAGATGGGCAATCGTCCGTCAAGTGAAGGTCTCTAATCTAATTGCAGCACAAATTGGATCCCGACTGAGTAGCATGCGACAATCGACAATCGAACATGCTAGATTTAGTAGCATGCAGAGATTTCCGGGTTACTGACCAACCAATGAAATGTGAACTCGGCTTAATTAGCCCATTGGCCCAGTTGCAACTTTCGCATGGGCTGCATTGTCCAATCAGTGCAAGACATGTGAACGATGTGCGTTGTACTGAAGGGATAATTTAACCAAGGGGATGTAAAATTAGTACGTTATTCTGAAATGTACGTTAAAGTGAGGTACGTTGTAACGGGGTTTTACTGTATATCCGTTATCAGATTGAGAAAAACTGCCGGTTGGATAAAAGTATTCAAGTATTTGTTACATAGGTGGTGTCTCGCTGCCTTCCTGTGTTAGTTAACGGGAGATTCAAGATGGGATGGAAATCCATTGGTGGTCACCCATCCAATAACTGGCCGCGTTATCGTTGCTTAACTCCACTGATCGTTACCGATCAGTATCTCTGAAAAGGTACGCGGTGTAGCTGCGTAACGCGCCACTGATTTTTCATGGAAAGCTTTGTAAACCCAATATCCCACTAGAAAGTCCTTGACAACTTCAGTTTCTGGACACCGTTTTGGATCAAGATCTTTTATTCATTCACGTCAACTATACAGGGTCGGGACACATTAATATGACCACCTCTCCTCGAACATGTTGGAACGTCCCATGGTATACAGATGAAAAATCATTGCATATCATTAAAAGCTGACAACAGCAGACGTGTAGTAGCATCCGTTAACACAGCAATTGTCGCCGTCATGGGCAGAGCAAGTGACCTGTCGGACCTCCAAAAGGGGATGATCATTGGCTATCGGGCCAAGGAGGGCAGCATTTCAGAAACGGCCACCTTTATGAACTGCTCTAGGGCTGCCGTTGTGAAGGTGTACCGCGACTGGACGAACCAGACAGTTTCGAGCAACCGAAGAGGTAACTGTGGGGCCCCACGGGCCATCGATCCTAGAGGCGAGCGTCGGTTACGTGCCACTGAGCAAGTGACACAGCAAATGAACAGTGGGGCCACTAGGCGTGTCAGCACAAGACAGTGCAACGATCCCTCTCGAGGTTGGGGCCCTGGAGCAGGCGTATTGTAATAGCACCCATGTTGACGCCTGTGCATCGCCGAAAACGCCTCCAATTCGCAATGGACTATCGCCATTGGACCTCGGCCGAGTGGCAAAGGGTTGCTTTCTCTAACGAGTCGCGGTTTCTGGTGAACAGAGTGGACGGACGATGGAGAATTCGTCGGGAAGCATCTGAGAACAGGCATCCCGACACCATCGTTGGTAGAGGAAGTGTGACTGTTTGGGGGTTGTTTTCGTGGTATGGTCTGAGTCCACTGATACCGCTGGAGGATACACTGAATGCTGCTCGTTACCTGACGATCATCGCAGACCAGGCACACCCCTTCATGTCGACAGTGCTTCCTCAAGGTGAAGGCACCATTCAACAGGACAATGCTCCCTGCCATACTGAACCCAAAATTGTCCACGACTGGTTCGAGGAGCATGAGGATGACTTCAAGCTACTCCCGTGACCACCAAACTCTCCGGACCTCAACCCATGAACATTTGTGGGACCATCTCGATCGCCATGTCCTCAAGCTGGACCCTCCACCACGCACGGTGATGGAATTACGGGATGCACTGATCGCCGAATGGTCCCAGATACCTGCAACCACCTTCCGAGGACTTATTGACTCTCTGCCAAGTAGTAGATCACCAGTAGATTCTAGGAGCATAGTTGTGAATTTTATAAACTGGAAAAGCGGCTCCCCACTACATAAACAACGCTCCAAAATTCATCGAAATTGCAGACTTGCTGGTCAGATTTTGGTATCAGATATCCCAGGATTATATCGCAAATCATCCCAGGGTTGTTCTCAAATCATGAGTTTTTAAGTCGATTTGCGTGTTGAGTATTTTACATTTTACGCAGAAGCCTGAGCACGATGGAGCGCTCTCCCGCCGGCGGCGATCGGGAACGCCTGACGCGGCTGGACTGAACGACGCCAACCGTGCTTTGGGGCCGCGTCACACGAAAGAAGCTTATTATAGTTATTACAGGTAGATTTATAAAATCTATGGAGTGCGGTAGCTGAGGATGAGAGCATAACAAGATGACAAGAAATGTTGTAAACTGTTTTAAAAACTAAGGAACTTTAATTGATATGTCACTAAGCGTTCTAAATAATCTCATAAAAAAGTATAAATAACTTTCAGGAGACCTTCGTTCGTCTCAACCACAACATTCGCGATGATCCATCATGAAAACTCGACACTTTTAGAGTCTGGATGTTGAAGCTTTTAACTAATTTCCATGTCCCCAACAGACACTTCCTTCTACTCCATTTTCTATTCTTTAAAGCTATAAAAACACAAAACACGAATCTCCTGCTCAAATCGAAATTCTTTTTTCTTTCGAGTTCGTCAGCTGGGTGGGTTTTCTAAAAATGGAATCCCATCTCCATGGGGAAACGACAGCCTTTGAAGACTTAATTTTATTTGGCTTTTAAGAAGTAAGTTAGATTCGGTAGGGGGAGAAAATTAAATCTTTCTTTAGGAAGCACTTGTCGGAAGCCATTACTCAATGGAATCGTTTGAAGGGCTCCTTATTCATTAAAAATTGACGAATCTTTGAGCAGCTCATTAGCGGTTACGAGTCGTTTTCGGTCGGTTTTCGCATGGATCCTCTGACATGATGTAAAAAAAAACAAGTTTTTTTTATGTCTGTGAATGATTCTTATGCTCTAGAATGTTTTCTTGATTATTAAGGAATCTCAAAAAAAAAATTAAAAAGGAGGATCAACATCAATTTTACTGACTTATTCAAATAGGTGAATATTGAAAACAGTTATACATATTTCGATTATTAATGCGCGTATGAATTCCACGGTATGCTTATTTCCATAGAGAGGTCAGGGTTAGATTAGGTGCCGTTAACATTATGCTTATGACTTGTTCCTTAATTAAATGTGATCAATTAGTATTTACTTTTTAGTATTTCCGCGATGTGATTAAAATTTATTACCCTAATTTTCGGATTATAATGCGCGTATTATACAATAAAAAAGTATAAGAAATCATCACTGCGCAATATACACACACTGGCCAATGAATTAGAAACCCGTGATGAATTACTGTACTGATATGTAAAGCGGGGTCACAGATCAGAAACGATTGTGATATGCAAATGAATGCAATCATGTGAGGTACATGCTCATTCCAAGCTGCAGCTGCTCAAGTTGCACAACATTTCTAGGACAGTACAACTGACCGGTATCTCAAAAAATCAGGTCTCCAAGGTGTTCAATGCGTGGAAACGGAATCCACAAGAGTTGTCGAATCGGCAGAATTGTGGATCAAAAACAATCAACACAGACAGGGACCGACGCCGTCTGAGACGAATTGTGCGGCAAAACCGAAGGTCTGAGGTGGAGCAAATGACGGCAGACTTCAATGAAGGATTATCGCAACCGATCTCCTCTAGAACAATGCGCCGAGAGTTGAAGCGAATAGGGATGGGAAGTCGCATGCAGTGGTGTAAAGAACGGTGTGACTGGACAGTAGACGACTGGAAAAAGGTGATGTGGTCGGAGGAGTCACGTTACACATTGTTTTGCACCGACTTCCGGCAGAGAATTTGGCGGCAGCCCCATGAAGTGATGGACCCCCTCATGTGTTGTGAACACATTTCAAGCTGCAGGAGGAGGTGTCTTGGTATGGGCCATGTTTTGTTGATATGGCAAGGGTCCCCTGATATTCCTTGACAGTCGGGTGAAAGCCAAAGACTACCTGAACATTGTTGCAGATCAAGTCCATCCAGCATGGACTTATTATTAATATCCGTGGACTACCTTTGGCCTGGATTACGGATTTCTTGAAGGACCGCAAATATTTTCTAACTAACAAGGGAGTATGGTTGTCCGGAACCTGGGAGTGCCACGGGGTTCGATTTTATCGCCTTTATTCTTCAACTTCTTCATTAATGATCGCCCGATATATACTGTGCCCTTTCACAAACGATTATGTATGCGGATGATGTTACTGTCTTATTTGCTGATGCAGATCCTAATAGTTTAATACGAGTATCAACTATAAACGACGCTGGTGTCATATGAGTCAAATGCAGCTCAACGCTGATAAAACTAAGATTACCCTTTTCCACCAGCGCAACAAGCGCGGAGTACCTGATTCTTCCTCGACTTCTTTTGGCGACCGCCCGATTTCTGTGGTAAAATCGTTTAGATACCTAGGCTTGGAACTAAATTATGATCTGTCTTGGGACTGGCACATAAATAGCCTGTTGAACAAGTTGAACTTTAAGCAGGGGTTGATTTCAAGACTGTATTATTTACCTTGCAATATTCTAATGTTGTTGTATAATGCTTGGATTCACTCCAACCTCTGCTTTGGAATCATTTTTTGGGAGTCCACTTCGTCATATAATTTGGCTAGCCTGTTCAAGCTACAGAAATGGTTCCTGAAGACGCTGTTGGGTATTCCCAAACTTTTTTAAACTGCTGGGTATTCCTACTATTTACAGATTCATGCTATACAAAGCGGTTGATTCATTGCTTCGATTGTCAACCCCCTCACAATACAATTTAGCCAGAACATCCATAACTACCCTACCAGACAGATCAATACCGTTCACCTCGCTTTTTCTAGGTCCAGTTATCGCAATAGGTATCTGTCTCGTAGCGGGGTAAGGTTATGGACCGCTCTCCCCGAGACTATTCGATCCCTGTTGCCCTATAATGTATTTAGAAGGGCTCTCAGAAAGCACATCTCGACTTCATGAACGGTTGTTTTTGTATATTAGGTTGTTTTACTCATTTATTCTGTTTCATTGATTGTAAGTTCCGTTTGCCCTATTAGTTACTACATTTTTGTCATTTATTTGCACTCTATAGTTGTTGAACATTTCTCAACTAATCTTTCAACGATATATTATTTGTACCATTCATTGGTTGTTCATGTTAACCTTATTACAGCTTGCCATTGTTATATGTCACGAGGTCTTTGTTGTCATTTAACTAATTTAGTTGTTTGTTAAAGTTTAAGAGCTACCATAATATTTATTACCAACCAATAGGGAAGAATTTAGACATCAGAAGACACCAGATGGCAGATAGTACTATCCACTCTAAGGCAGCAATTTTTTTAATGTTAACCTATGGGAGAAACTACAATTTTTTGTTCTGATTTAATAAAAATGATGTTAAAAATATTAAATGTCTCACTATCTTTATTGATACCTATCACTTTTTCACAAGTTCTTATTTTTAATTAAAATGAATTTTTAAAATAAATTTGTAATAAACATTTTAACAGAAGTGAAAATTGAGCAATTTGCAATAGCTATTGCTTTCTCAATTTAAAAAATGCAGGCTAAACATTTTTATGGAATTAATAAATTATGTAGCTCAGCAAAATGATGTTTAAAAAAAAGCGGTATTTTTTTATGCGAATTTTCATAAGAAAATCCATCTGGCACTTAAACGATTTTTTTTTTAACAATTTTCATTTATTATTGAATTTTAATAAATCTTTGAAAACCGAATTGTTTCCCCTGGTACTTAAAAAAAAAATTCAATTAAAACCGCCGTTTTCCCCGTAGGTGAACATTAAAAATGGCTGCTTTAGGATGGGTAGTACAATTCGCCATCTGGTGTTTTGCTTGAGAAATGTTATACATTCTTCCCCATTTGTACTTGTATTTTGCTATATAGTCACGCCCGCTGGGACCTAACATGTCGGTCAGTAACCATACTGGTCCCTGCTGGGCGCAGTTTTATTTTAACTTTATTAAACTAATAAATAAATAAATTAATAATTTAAACATTTTTTTTGAATGCGCTTGCGCAGGTATTCGGCACTTTCCGGTTAGATAAAAAATATTCTGGAAATGCAAAAAACTAGGTCAGTTACAGTTATGAAGAATCCTTATAATGAAATATTAGAAGAATCTTTTTGTTATTAGTACTTAAGAAAGATAAAATAATAAATAGAAATTAATAAGAAATTGAAAATTTTATTCTGACGAAAAGTTTCACCAGCTGACATTTTCAGAAAAACGAAAATTCAAAACAAAAATAATTTATTATAAATTTAAATTATTAATTAATGTAGATTAGTAACGAAAATATTTTCTTAATTTTTATAATCACTGAACACGCACTCTGCTTATTTGTAATGCAATTAACTAATAAAATGCGCTATACAGTGTTTGGCACTCTGCCAACTATAACCAGCTTATTAATTATTTTAATGTTCTTATTGTTGTTTAAAATTATTATATACAAAATCACTGAAATCTGTCGGTAACTGCATCCAGATAAGATAAAGGAACAAAGAAAACACTTTGTTTACTATCAGACCACGTATGTTATATTTCAGGTTAAATCAAGTAATTTAAAACGTTTACATTTAAGATGATCTCTGGTTAATACCGGATTAAAGAGACCCTGTCGCTAATATTTAATATCCAATTGTCTCCAACTCCTTTCAGAGGATGTATTTTTAAGTTTCTCTCTGTCAAAAGCTTGAGTTAATCTGTTTCGAGCCATTTGTCAAAAGTCTGAAACCCGACAAAATGGGTCTTCTGTTTGTAGAAGAAACAGTTTTTTTTCATGGATTTTTTTTCTTGTTTTTTTTTCTTTTCATTCTTTCCTAATCGTTACATCTTACAGCAGTCAGCAACATTTGCCAATTTCCTTTTATTTTCTTAATGCAACCATGTCATTCAAATGTCGTGCACGAATGAATTCGACATACTGATAATACAGCTTCAATTATTCTGATGCATACGTTTTCAATGATTGGTTGACGTTGAAGAAATTCATGAATCAGATTTAAAAATACTTCATTTAAAATTTTTCTTAATTTTTAGTATTCTGTCTCTTCAGAAACAGAAGATGAATTTCTCTAACTCGTTAGATTTTTTTATTATTTATTGGCTTAGTTTCTTTTTCTATTCACAGAAAGATTTTGGCAACAATGGTTTTCACTAGTGATGTCCGTTGGATCCGGATCTCTGGTTCGGATCTGATAATATCCGGATTCGGATCTAGAAATATCGGATCCAGATTTCGGATATCGGATATCAGATCCGGATTTCGGATCCTTTCGCTGGATGCGTATTAAGACTAATTAGGACTTAAGAGGACTAGGCTATCACTTAATAAAAGCTTTTATAAACTGCTTTCAGAAAAAGTTTGCATATACACAATTTCCTGATATAGGATCAGATTTTCGGATCTCAGATCTCGCATCCAAGATCCGGATCAGAGATCTCGGATCCAAGTTCCGGGTCTCGGATTTCTGACCAACATCCGGTTCTCGGATCTCGGACCTAGTTCCGAAAAAAAAATCCGGATCTTGACATCACTAGACTAGTTTTCACCCACTTTTGTGGTTGCATGGCAAATGAAATGCAAAAGGCATGCTGGGAAAGGCTACCGCGCTACATAAGACAAACAAACAGGACATACTCGTACGTCCAGAAGAAAAGACAATTTAATCCACCTGTCTCTTACAAAAGGTGCTCAAAATTACGTCCACCAGTCTGGATACAGAGATCGCATCTGCAAAGTAACGATTCAATTGTTCGGTGGCGTGGGAAACGTTCACGATACAACCGTTGAGCTGCTGCATGTTGCCATTAGCAGAACCATATGTCGAATACATGTCAGCCAGTTCTTCATGAAGTGGTACATCGTGCGATCACACGTAGAAGCGTTCAGGGCACGCCCTCTTGAGAATGGAGACAATCTTGCAACTGAATTTTCACTTAATATGGACATGTTCATTATATCAGGTTGTTGCAAACGTTTCTTCCGGTTCTAGAACCCGTGCCCAAGAAGGGCTCATTTTCCGAAGGGGGGTGTTCATATTTTTTCAAACTAATTATTGCATTCGATTCCTGAATATCTTTGCTATATTACATCCAAGAATCAACTTTCTGACTATACATCTGTGAGTGCCATCAACGGTCTGAAATGGACCTTTCACGCGAGCATATTCGAGTAATAATCTTCTACGAGTATTCTGGAAAGTTCAGTGCGGCGCAATGTCACCGAAACATTAGCCAACGTTTAGGTGATGGCACTGTTAGTTTACGTACAATAGAAGAATGGTATCGCCGGTTCAGACGCGGAGATAGCGCTCTTCAAGATGCACCTCTCTGGTCGGCCAATCATGATTTCAGATGGTGATCTACGCCAAGCAATTGATGAAGATCACAATGTAACAACGAGGGAACTCGCAGAACAGTTCAAGGTTCACTTTTCACTTTGCTGGGGAAGCAACCCACTTTTCTCTCTCCCTTATCTCTTAAGATCATGTTCACAGGGACAAAATGCATCACTGTACCATGATATATTATGTCTATCATTATCTACCATTTGTTTTTCATCACCGTATATATTCTACATGGTTGGATTGATCATCTTCGGGTATTGGTTAGTTGCCATCAGTTTTTGGGTTTCTAACTAATAACAAACTGACAATGCAAAAGAGTGAGTTAATATCAATAGGTGTACATAAGATTCATATAACTCGTATAACTTTGCTTCATAAATCGGATATTTAGTGGGTGCAATGCAATAAGAAACAACCTTGGTGTTTTTGAAAGAGTTCGTCAGTTCATGCATCCTAGCTGGTGGTAGTCATATTTACCACTTATTGTAGACTAGCAAAGGTACCCGGCGTTGCCCGGGATAATTCCACTTGGATGTAAACAGAACAATCTCAAAAAATTAAATTAAATTTTGCAATATCTTAAAAATAAACACATGAAAATGCTTAGAATTAATACAGTAAAAATTCTTAATGAAAATTCGAAAAAAATCTTTTTAAAGGATCACAATGGATGGACCTCTCCAAGGATGCCACTGCTAGTCTAAATAATTTCTTACTCACGCAATCTTACCTCAGATGTATACTTAGTGTTGTTGCAATTTCCACTCTTCTCTCGATGTGTTGAAGCAAAACTTGGCCATTCATCACTTTGTGCAGTCTAGCGGTCGCCGATTCTTCTATTTACTTGCTTCCCATTTGCTCAATACATCACGGAGCTAAAGGAGTGCTTCCTCTGTCGTCTTTCCACTCTTTCTCAATAGTCTGCTAACTCTCCATTATCTCCAGTTACTGATCATTTTTAAAGATTATCAAGAAATTGTTAAGTACTAAGAACTCTCTTTTCTAAGAAAAGCCTGAATAACAGGAATTCTATGCATTGTTACAAATTGAAACTTATCCATATTACATCATCATTTTATGTTCATTGTTATAATTCTTGGAAAGATTGCTTTAACATTACATCATCATTCTGTGCTCATTGTTATTGGTGAATTGCGCGTTGATACCATTGTTGATGCGAACACAATGGGCCTATTGTTGCACAAACTTTGCCTTGCATTGTTGGTCATGAGATATATATTGTTGGTTCATGCAGTGTGTTTGTGAATTGCGTGCTGATACCATTGTTGATACCTATTGTTGTACAAACTTTGCCTTGCATTGTTGGTCATGAGATATTTCTCATTAATATGCCCTGCTATAACCATGAATATCGATTTTTTTTATCGACATTTATTATTTTTCGGAAATCTGAGGTAGACAGTGACCTTCCTCATGCTTTGAAGGTCATGTATGCGAAATTTTATCAAGATCGGAATAAAACTGTAGATTTGTATAAAAAACGTACAGACAAACCCACAAACATCCTTCTTTATATAGATAGAAGATTAACAAGCTTTACACGGGAATATTAGGTATTCTCGAAAAACCTTGATCTACCCAGGACAAAATATTCTTATAATAATTCAAAGAATTCTCTCTTGAATTTCTGCTGTATATTTAGTAAACACCCTGTTTAGGAATTAGAAATGACATGCAAGTCTTAATAAAAATCGAAAGACAATAACAAGATACAATTATACAGGGTGTCCGAAAAGTCTAGCACTATGATGTACGAGACATCATATTAGTCCAGAGGCGATGTGCATTAGATAGAACAAAAACGTGTTTAGCAAGTGGATCGTGGGCTTTCCATTTCCGACGTCTATATCCATGTTTACTTTAATTGATTCATAGGAAAATTGTGTGAGATAAATGAGTCTGAAGACTGGTATGCTACTCGCCCCCCCCCCCCCCTTTCCCACTCACACAAGAGTGGCTTCGCAGGTTTATGCCACGGAACCCAGGACACAGCATGAACTTCAAGGACGAATTAAAGAGGCCATTAGGCACATTCCTGCCATGACAATGACAGCTGCCCAGAAGGCAATCATCTATCGTGCACAGTTATGCCTTGCAGCCGAAGGCCAACACTTTGAGCATACTTTAAAATAACCTATGTTCGAGTTTGGAACTCAGGACTTAAATTACATGTATGTAGTATTCAACCCTTTTGAGTGTAGGCTCACTAATTGATTTGTCTGTGACTTCTCAATACGATGGTGGGAGGGTAGCATACCAGTCTTCATCCTCATTTATCTCACACAATTTTCATATGAATCAATTAAAGTAAACATGGATTTAGACTAATTTTCGGGTGCTCTACAAGTTCGTAATTGGAAATTTTATTCTATCTCTGAAAGGGGAAAAGTTACTGCTTGAATGACCTTGAAGATGACTTTAAAGGTCACTTTTGATACACTGGTGGACAAAAGTTTGGGGTAGGTGTTTTCTAAAAGAACAATTATTAAGAGATTTTATTGTTATGGCACCTTTTAAGTTGTTACTATTGAATATATCAAAATTGACAATTAAAAAATTGATTTTTTAATTTGTTTTTAAGTTACATGCAAAGTATGCAAACTGAACTGGTCAAACGTTTGGGGTAACAGGTAAATAACTGATATTTTTTACAGTAAAGTGCATGAATATTTGTCCATTGATTTTTTGGAATGTGAAGAAGTGTCTTAAGATGATTTCTGATGAGAAACGAAGGAAATTCATGCACTGTATGCTCAACACAAGAACTTCAAGCGAGAAGCTGAAATTGCTGATGTTGGCTACAATACAGTAATCGGAGCAATTAAAAATGAAAACAGAAAGACAGGAAAGAAGAAGGGAAACCCATCTGCACTTACAAGACGGACAAAATCTAGCATAAAACGCCATGAGAGAAGAGAAATTGCAGCTGGCCACATTGTAAACAGTACGCGCATCGAAGTAAATTTTGATTTGAAGGCTTCAACCAGAACCATACGGCGTGAATTGCAGCGTGAGAACTTTCACTATGAAGCTATTGAAAAATCACTGCCATTAACACCAAAAAATAAAATAGCAAGACTTCAATTTGCTCAGAAACACATCGTGAGAAGACTGATTTTGGGTTGGTGGTATTTTCGGATGAAAAACGATTTTTCCATGGATGGACCTGATAACATGTGCAGTTATGTTACAAAACAAGGCCAAAAACCAATTGCTCCGTTCAGAAATAAGCACCAAATGGGAGGAGGAGATGTGATGCCATTAGGTGCCATTTCAAACACGGGTCACCTGAAGATAAAAGTAATTGAGGGCAAATATACGGCAACCAATACTTAGAAGACCTTCAAAGCACATCCATTCTTTTCTGCAAGAGACACTACAGACAAAAACAATGGGTGTGGCAGCAAGACAATGCATCTATCCACACAGCACGAATTTTTACTGAAAGATTTTCCACTAACAAAGTTCGTACACTAGACTGGCCGGCAAGGAGTCCCGACCTCAACATTATAGAAAATGTTTGGCATCTTATGAGCCAGGATATTTATGCTGACAAACAGTATTCAACTCGTATGCAGCTAATCAATGCAATTGAGGCCTCCGCTGTTAAAATAGCACCAAACATCATCAAGAAGTTATTTTCATCAATGACAAATCGTCTTCTTCAAGTTACAAAGTCAAATAGCGGTCAGATTTCATATTAATTTCTTTTACTTTTGATATCTTGATACCTGTTACTCCAAACTTTTGCATTATCCAATAGTCAATTTTGATATATTCAATAGTAAGTAAAAAGGTGTCATAACAATAAAATCTCTAAATAATTGTTTTCTTAGAAAACACACTTAGCCCAAACTTTTGTCCACCAGTGTATAATGCAATTTTCATATTTAAAAAATGCTTGGATGTTTTTATTTATTAACTTAGAAAGATACTTAAGTTGTAAATGGAGAACACGAGTGGAAGTAGATTTAGTATACCTTGTGCGTAATCAACTCTCCAGCTCATTCCTCATTCATTGGAGATGAGACTGAAGATTAAGATTATTATAAAACTAAGCTTTGAGACCCGTCAGGGGAATTCTTCCAAAAGGACCACGAAGCTAATTCCTTGCTTTATGAGCTGACATGCTGAAACAAGAAAGGATCTTTCCCAAACTTACAAACCTTTCAAAATGTCTAAGTCATGAAATCTTTATTTAATAAGGTGTTGGGGCACCGTGGGCAGCCAGCACAGCAGCAACACGTCTTGGGAAGGATCGGTAGAGGTCCTGCACAGTTTGCACCCCA
>JAHWFO010016218.1:435715-455604 GCA_023313115.1 Rhysida immarginata | reverse complement strand
ACGATTAATTACCTAGCAGAAGGTTCTATTCAGCCCTGGGGGTAACCTTCCTATTTAAAGAATTGGGAAAATTTTCCGCATCGTAAATGTATCGCTATATCAACTAACAAACAATCTGATAGTTTTTTTGGGACCCTCGAATAATTTTACTAAGTCCTTCAAAACCTCAGCAAGACTTTAAAATTTCATGGTCATGCGATGACCTTTCCTCAGCCACTTCCTGTTTCTTGCATCCTAAAGAAGATGTTTTGATAGTAAAAGAAAAGTAGTAGAATATTGAAACCCATTAAAGGTAAAATTGAAATATAAATCACCGCCGTAAAAAATTTCCCGCCCGCAGCCTTTAAAAACCAAATTTTCCACCTCATCAAGCGGCGTGCAATTTTCCAAATCCCTTGTGCTGCTAAATCGGGCGATTCATTCATAAAGCTTAGGAGCCTTCGCAAACTGCCATAAATCTGCAAAGTAATGTCTTCATGTTTCCCCTTTTATGAGCGCTTGGCCTCTGAAGAGCGCACCACCTTAACCCCTTTGAGCACGCCACTTGAAAACTCTGTTGCGGCCTCATAGCATGGCGACAAACGACCCTTTCATCAAGTGCTAGCCACTTTGGCCTCTGAAATTTTATTATGAAGACCATCGTGGCCTCATTACTGCGAACACTTTATTACCTGATTAACACGATTTCGTTGGCTTTTAATGGCGCGGGCTTCCTTGCGGGAGGTTGTTGCGCAAGATGGAAAATCCAGATAACGCTGTAAATTTAATTTCAGGAAATTTAATACAAATTTAGAGTTTTACTATTAAAGAGATGTACACCGATCATTTTCAATCCGAACATCTAGGTCTAATATCTAAAGGTATTATCTTGCTGATAGAAAAACTGCTGCCACCATGTAGAAAGTGCATAATTTGCCCAGACAGTGTTGAATGTTCGTAGTTTCGTCAACCAAGATCAATCATGTGATAAAAGACAAGACCATCATGCTCTAGTAGATGCCAGTCTCTTGCCAAACCCTACTTGACCATCTGATTGGAAAAGACTGTAGCGTGAATCGTTGCTCCATATTGCTTTATTCCAGTGATTCTTACAGGCAACCCGACCTTGAGCTCCTAATGATCAGTAATGATGCTATGTGGGCGTTTTTATTAGATCCCTGAACACGGGGTTTTATGTAAAACATTTAAAGGGGGGTATCATTCAAATGAAGATGAACGACACAGTCTAATGAGTAATAATAGTAAAATGTATGTGGGCGTTTTACTCATTCCTACGAGCAGACAAGTAGGGTTGGAATTCCGGAGTACTGACATTAGTATAATATAAAGGGGGGGGGGATCCTTAGGGTAGCTACCTGGGCTCAATGTTGTTAGACATTTATATTTACAGGTATTGGACATTGAAACTGAAACACCTGGTAGAAATCCAAAATCTTTATTTAATAAGGTGTTGGGGCACCGTGGGCAGCCATCACAGCAGCAACACGTCTTGGGAAGGATCGGTAGAGGTCCTGCACAGTTTGCACCCCAAACCATTACTGATCCACCTCCGTGTTTGACTGTGGCTGCCAAGCAGTGTGGGTTGTAGGCATCAGAGGGGCTCCTCCAGACGAATACCCTCCCTGTTGTTTGGAAGACAGTGTAGCTGGACTCATCCGAGAATATGACGCGTTTGAGGTCATCCAACGTCCAGGTTTTATGCGTCCGGTACCACTGAACCCGCTTGGAGGCATTTGTACTACTGATGAAAGGCTTCGGTATAGCAACCCTGCCATGGATGTTGGATTTATGCAGGTAACGACGGATTGTCTTCGTGCACACAGGTTCCTGCAGGTGTGTATTCATTTCTGCGGTGATTTCTGCTGCGGTGGTTTTCCGCTTTCGGGCAACAATCCTGGTCAATGTCCTGACGTCTCTTTCCGACAACTTCCGTTTTCTCCTGCAGTTGCTCCTCCTGGACGTGGTTCGTTCTTCCTGTTCATATGCACACATCACCCTGGATACTGTAGCACGTGAGACAACACAAAGTGTGGCAGTTTTGGACACAGATGCACCTGCTAGACGCGCGCCAACAATCTGCCCTCTTTTGAAGTCGGATATGTCTCCCATTATAGCGCTCTGCACAGACAATTTGAAGCTTACTATCGAACTTTTCTACTGGAGTGACTACCAAGAACTCTGACACGTAATTCATTGATATGCATACGATTAATTACCTAGCAGAAGGTTCTATTCAGCCCTGGGGGTATCCAGTGCTATTTGCGAAGGTGTTTCAGTTTCAATGTCCAGTACCTGTAGTTTGAATTTGATTGATCCACTGGGCTCGGAGTTATGGGGGTGAGAGGTAGAGGGGACCGAAGCAATCATATGTTGAATTTATTAGTTACCTCCCTGTGCACTTCACAAAGACATTTGAATGTTGGACATGCAAATCAAAAAATTACCAAAAATTACCATAATAACATTCACTTTGATGAGGAAAAGCAAATAAAAGGCATGTATACATAAGACGAAACAATTCCAGGATGGCAAGCTACACTGTTCCTGAAATGGTCAACAAGGTCTTCTGCTTTGGATTGTTGGTAATCCGTTCGGAATACCATGCTGAACAAGTCTGCAATTGGAATTTTTTGTGTATCTGTTACGGTTTTTAAGATAAGACTTGAATGTGCCCTAATTTGCATATTTGGGATGATGAAAAGTGCACCATAGGATAGGTCACCCACAACTTCATATTCATTGGATTCATCAAAATTGACATATCTGCTTCGGTTAAGAAAATAAAAGAGGGGGGGGGCTCATTTTTGTATCAATCCTATATATGCTATATAGATATGTAAAGAAATGAAATTCGGTATGCAGGTTACTCCAGGCAAGATCTGCAATATTGCGAAGTTTAGGCCAAGTTATTCCAGTAGGGTTAGAGTAGAACTATTAACGTTTTCAAGTATCTCGGGATTGCATTCACGAGTGATGGACGGCAGGAGAAAGAATTGGATGCTCGGTTCGGTGCAGCAAGCTGTGTCAGACGTGAACTGTGGCGATCCGTGGTAACGAAACGCGTGCTGGGTAACAAAGCCAAGCTCTCCGTCTTCAAATCTATCGTTGTCCCCATTCTCACCTATGATCATGAGGCTTGGGTAATGACCGAAAGAGTGCGATCGCGGGTACAAGCGGCCGAAATGAGATTTCTAAGAGGTGTGGCAGGTGTTACTATCCTAGATAGTGTACAGCAGCACAATAAGGGAATCTTTAGGTGTTGAGCCGCTACTTCTCCGCATTGAGAGATCTCAGTTGCGCTAGTATGGCCACGTGATACGGATGCCAATGCAAACTAGTCTTCCTAGGCAGTAGTTATTTTACAAGCCAGTGGGTAAGAGACCAAGGGGTCGGTGGATACCAGGTGGCTAGACTACATGGAGAATCTGGGTTCGAGTCGCTTGGATATTACCAGGGAGGACATGCGCCTGATGGCGGAAGATCGCGATCGCTGGAGATCCTCCATAGGGCTGCTGCTCCCGCGACCCTAACGGATATTAACGGAAATCTTGACCCGCCTTTCTCTTTGGCTTATTTAAGCTTTGTGTTATGCGGCTTAGAAGCATTATATTTTTTATTATTTTTATTTTTTATATTATCCGATTTTGATCCTTTTTAGCACATTTTCGTAGAAAAGTGCTTATGTGATCGGTTTGTCCAGCTGTCCGTCCGTCTGTAGACACAATTCCCACAATGCATTGCGTTGCAATAGAGAGAGAGAGTGCGTAGTGAATTGCTGGAAGAGACGAATCATTCTTGCATTGGGGGAAAACGCGTGCCGAGCACTTCGGTTCGGCTCTGCGGGTACTCTAAACTTTAATGAGATGGCGCGCGTGCAGGATGCACGTGATTGATGATTATTAAAAGGGGAGATCGATCTCTAAATCAAAAGAATTTTTTTGTTCGTAGGGAGCTTATTATTTATTACGATAACTTGAAAACTAATTAACATTTTCACACTCTGTTTTCACCAATCCATTAACATGGGACAGTGCACGAACAAATTTGAACAACGTGAGATAGCACGTGCTCTAATGGTACCATTATGATACCCCCCCCCCCTTAAAAGTTTCCTATAACCAGATATGGCATGTAATATATCAAACAATTCGTAACAACGTGTCATGAGTGAATACAACGATTAATTAATGGTAGTCGGAATTGTTTAGTAGCAAATGTTTTAATGGTACCATATGTTACCTTTTGGAAACTATCAAAACTATATCATCCAGCTCCTTACGAGTTCTTAGACCCATTGGTATCATAGCTTATTGGTATCAAGAGCATATTGCCGTTAGGCTTAATAGTATCTGACACTAATTACTGTGAGAGATATTGCTAATTGGTAGTAACTAATCGCTTGCTTCAATGCTTGATGATAACGTAGAAACACTTTAGTAATTGAATATGAAAAAATAATAGATGCTTACACATAGGTTATGTAGGTTACTTCTATGTATCCTTGTATGATGCCTATAACACGAAAATGTGCTCCCTTTATCCGCTTTGTCGGTAAAATCATTCTTGTTAATTGTATTGCTTTCTTGTGTGGGTTTTTATTTTTGTGATTCTTCATTTTGATCAATCAATCAATCAATCAACCAATCAATCATTCAATGTTTGTGTAGAGCAGAAAATTCTCCATTTATTATAGTAGGCCACAAAAAAGGTTTTCTTCCAAAGTGTTATTGAAGAAATCAAAGCAGGTACCTCATTTAGGGCCTACCCTGTACATGGGGTTTAGATTTATTAAGATTTAAGGTCATATTAGTTTCTTTTAGGCCTAATATCCTACAATAGTGTTATTATGAAATAAAAATCCACAGATTCTATATCAGTAACTAAGTGTATGTCCCTAGCAGCAATTCTTGTAATTTTGTAATTCTAACTCCCTACTTTAAGCTCCAATGAAACTCTTTAAGTCCATGTCCTCTTTCACTTCCTCTCATTTTCCCTTCGGTACATGTCATTACATTTTTTCTCGTTCCTTCTCGTCGCCCACGAGACTTCCCTTTTCCAGAGGCAAATATCTTGTCTCGCTAACGAAGGACTGTGGACGAAGCTATTTTTAGCGCCGTCTTTCAACCTCCTTCGCTCGCGAATGGCGGCTTTAAGCAAGGAGGAGAGCAGAAAAAAATATTTAAAAAAGAAGAACAAAAAAATGAGGAAGAGGAGGAAAAAATTGCTCGGCGAACAAAATGTAACTGGGCTGGAAAGACCGGGTTGTTTACCAAATGGACAGGGGAGAGCCAACGGGAGCCATTAATCAGAGGTCGCGAGGCGAGCACGCTGCCAAGAGGGAGAACGACTGTCATAGCATGGCGTTTGCCTTGTTTTTGCTGTGCTGTTTCGCTCTTATGAGGGACGGTAGCGAGCCGTTTTTGTTTTGCGAGCTTTTAGACAGTTAGGCGTCTATGGAGTTTGAACAGGAAATTACAAGTTCCCCTTCCATAAACGTACACTGACACTCTTTATAGGGATACAGATAATGGATTGGGAAGCTCGCTCTTAAGTGTTATTTAAGTAGTGCATGTATATCTCAATAGCTCTAACATCTCTGAAGAAACCAAACTGGAGAGTTCGTTTAATCAAAAGTCCGATCATCGAGTAATTCTGGATTAACCAAAGATTTGGATCATCAAAACTGAGACCAACTGCATCATCGGATTTCAGGTTAACTGATACTCTGGATTAAACTGAAAGTTCTGATTACCGTATTTTTTTGAATAATAGCCGCCCTCAAATAGACGCCGCGTCATAAAGTTTAAGTGAAATAAACGCCGCATGAAAATTTGTTATTATTTTTTAAGAGAAGAAATAGAAATTTAAAATATCAACCCATAAATTTGAAAATGATGCAAGAATGTGATGTAAATCACAATGAATACACCCAAATAAATGCTGCATCCATCGTTGCATCGCCGCGGCGTTTATTTCTTAGAAATGCTGCATCCATCGGTTGCATCGTGGTCTACATCGCTGTAAGAATTATGAAAAGAAAAGAAAAGGTCTAGCAGGGATATAGTAGTTGTTCAATGCGTTTCGAGTATACCTCATCTTCAGGAACTATGAACACTACAAACTAGCATGACATTCGAACAGGGAAGTGTTCAGGTGCTCATACACTGAAATAGGCAAGAAGCCTGACTAACCCAAAGAGGTCTTCCACATTATGAAAAAACAAAAAATAAGATTGACGACTGTCAGAAGAGAGGGGGAGGGGGAGTTATGTCAAGGAGTCCTATGCACCTGCATTTCGAGAATGGAAGCAGCGGGGAACCTGATTGGAGGGGTTGGCCATGACTTTTGATGAGTGAGTGTAGACCGTTATTGTTCTTGATTACTGTAGTCGGTGTTGAATAATGGTCTCAAGGAGACTTAAATAGGTATACACGTAATAAAGATCTTTGTGGACAAGAGGTTTTTGAACATTTTTTCTTTCCATCATGTCATTATCAACAGTGAACTGTCTCTTCTCATCGAAATCCATTCAAGTTTAGAATAACTAATATCTAGATCATCATAGTAAAGATAAGCTGAAACTCTGGATTAACCAAACATTTGGTTCATCAAAGATTACATTACCTGAAAGTTTGATGATCAGAGTATAACGTAACCAACACCCCAGGCCATCGGAGTTCATTTTAGATGACAATGCAGTGGAATCCAGATTATTCAAAAATCAATTGGATTATTTGAGTCCAGATTAATGAAAGTCCAGATTCATTGTTAGTATCATCGGAATCAGATGACCAAACGTCCAGATTATTTATTTGTGGGAGTCTAAAACAACTGAAATTCGTTTTGTTTATCATTTTCTATGTAGTGGGCGAGTTTCCCCCCTTAACATGTCATTTCGACCAATAATTAAGTATTTATGTACATATTTACTTGAATTAGGGGGGGAGGGTCTTCCCCCCCCCCGTTCCCCCTATGCGACAGCATATCGGCGTCTATGGCTTCAAAGTCATTTTGATGCGGCCTTTTTAAAAAAAAAATTTCTTTGGAGTCATGTGAAGCTCGACGCACCACAAGTGCCCTTAAACCCAAACACGCTTATATGCTGTAGCATGTATGGTAAGAATAGACGTTTGTATGATGACTAGAAGAGATGCGGTATCTCCGCAATAGATGTTTACAAGTTTTTGACCCCCGCCCCTATAGTAGATTAATTCTGTTATAACATTTGGCGGACGTTCCTTTTATTATGAATTTCCATTGATATATAAGACGCGGGAAGCTCTTAAAGGCAAGCTCCATGTGGTTACTTCGAGGGGGCCGACAATAGCAAATATCAATTACTGGTACATCTATCCTACATAATTTTGGCAACAGTCGTAGCCAACGAAAAAGACAGGTCCCGGCCAACACCACCTAAACAGAAAGCCTGAGCGCGGAAACATCATACATTTTTAAACCGTCATAGGTAGTCATCTTTAATCGCATTTCTACCATTAATAATCCCTAAATTATGACTATACTCTGTCCAACAAAAGTTGGAGTGGGCGTGTCCAGTTAAACTTGTAATTTCAATGGGCCTTTTTCAAACGAGAAAGCGCGAGATTATGGCCGCGCTCATGCTTGATCGAAAACGAGGCTGACTGGTGAAGCGCAGCTTGCTGCGAAGGAATGAATGCTTATTCAGTCACACCTTTTTTAAATACACAACCACAAGTATCATTGATTGATGTAAAAGAAATTGTTAGATCCAAGGCTTAAGGAACCGAGAGAAATGTGGAAACTGTTGACCAAATAAAACCGTTCATTGTTTTTAGGATGCAAATTACAATTTTCAGAACATATATAAAAATTTTCAGTTCCTTCTTCAATGATGATCATTATTTCAATTTCATTTGACAAATGAGGTTTATTTTGTCGTCGTTGTTGTTTTGTTGAATAACTCGCAATGGACTACGTTCTTTTCAACTCATTATTATTTCTTTCCTGAGTCCAAAATGCGCAGTTTTAATTCTTCATTTTTTCCCGAAAGCCTTTTGATTGTACCAACCTGGTTTCATGTGGTGTACGTTTTTATATGTCTGCTTGTGAAATTTGTAATTCTTCTGTGTCCTTTTGTGTTTCATTTATCCAAGTATTGGCTGGTTGCAATTTTGACATATATTTGGAAATTTTTCCTGTGAGCCTATTGGGGTTTATTCTTTCAAGATTTTCATAAAAAACTATTCTCCTTTTCCTAACGGTACGGTATCAGTAATTTTTTTCAGTATGTGTGTATATTTCATTGTTGCGACGTACTTTAAAAATTGATCCCAACATTTTTCTTAATATTTTTCTTTCAGCTACTTTCAGTTCTTGAGTTAACATTTTTTTTGATCAGGGTCAGACACTTAGCTGTATAAGTGCTTCTGGGCGTATTAGTGTTGTTTAGTGCCAAAGTTTAGCGTTGAATGATATTGAATTCTTACAGATATCTTTGGTGAGGAAATAGGCCAATTTTATTTGTCAATTTATCTTATTTATTTTGTCTTATTTTGTCTTATTTATTTTGTCAATTTGTCATATTGGGTAGTCTTGACGTTCGTCATAAACTTGGTTTTTGGAAGGAGATTCTTAAACTATCTCTTTTAACTTTTTGTCATATTGATATAAAATATAACAAATAAGAAAAACTAAAAATGAAAATAAAAAAAAAATAAAAAAATAACATCCCAATTTAATTTTAATTGATTTCAATTATACAAATAATAAAATTTATTATACAAAAGGTATATGTTAAATTCATGAATTATATTCAATGTAATTTATATCAAACTAGCAAAGGTACCCGGCGTTGCCCGGGATAATTACACTTAGATGTAAACAGAACAATCTCAAAAAGTTAAATTAAATTTTGCAATATCTTAAAAATAAACACATGAAAATGCTTAGAATTAATACATTAAAAATTCTTAATGAAAATTCGAAAAAAATCTTTTTAAAGGCTCACAATGGATGGACCGCTCCAATAATTTCTTACTCAGATAATCTTACTTCAGATGTACACTTGATGTTGTTGCAATTTCCACTCTTCTCTCGCTGTGTTGAAGCAAAATTTGGCCTTTCATCACTTTGGGTAGTCTAGCGGTCGCCAATTCTTCTATTTACTTGCTTCCCATTTGCTCAATACAGCACGGAGCTAAAGGTTTGCTTTCTCTGTCGTCTTTCCACTCTTTCTCAATAGTCTGCTAACTCTTCATTATCTCCAGCTACTGATCATTTTTAAAGATTTTCAAGAAATTGTTAAGTACTAAGAACTCTCTTTTCTAAGAAAAGCCTGAATAACAGGAATTCTATGCATTGTTACAAATTGAAACTTATCTATATTGCATCATCATTTTATGTTCATTGTTATAATTCTTGGAAAGGATTGTTTTATCATTGCATCATCATTTTGAGCTCATTGTTATTGGTGAATTGCGTGTTGAAACCATTGTTGGTACCTATTGTTGCACAAACTTTTATTTGCATTGTTGGTCATGAGATATATATTGTTGGTCCGTGCAGAGTGTTTGTGAATTGCGTGTTGATACCATTGTTGCAAAAACTTTGTCTTGCATTGTTGGTCATGCGATATTTCTCATTAATATGCCCTGCCATAACCATGAATATCGATTTTTTTATCAATAATTATTATTTTTTCGAAATCTGAAGTAGACAGTGACCTTCCTCATGCTTTGAAGGTCATGTATGCGAAATTTCATCAAGATCGGACTAAAACTGTAGATTTGTATAAAAAACAGACCCACAGACAGACCCACAGACCCACAGACGCACAGACCCACAAACATCCTTCTTTATATATATAGATTTTAATATTAATTAACGAAATAAATAAATAAATAAATAAATAAATAAATAAATAAAAGTAATGATAGTATAGTGATTTTTGAAGTGATTTTCTTTATTCATTCGTTGTAGTCTATTTCGCAACACAAATTTATTTGGAATAGCCTCCTTCTTAACTATCTTAATCCATCAAGTGAATCCGTGAAATATCCTGAGTTAAAATCTAGTGATTGAACAGTTACGTCTTTATTAATCTATAAATTAGCATATACAGTGCTTTCCCGTGTGTGAATTTCACCCGTCAGCCTCGTTTTCAGTCTGCCAAGGACGCCGCCATTTCTCAAGTCTCGTATCCGTGAAAAAGGCCCATTGTTAGACATTGTAGCAAAGTAGAATTAACAATGTCTAACAATTGAAATTGGAAGCTTAACTGGTTGGTGCTCAGGCTTTGAGTAGAGGTCAATGACGTATACTAAAGGTAGATCCCGAAATCTATACGTCATTGATAAAGCCTGGAATAAACGGCGAAACCAGTCGGGAAATCGTGTGTTTTCTTCCGTTATGTACTGTAAGGCCTCCATAAGGACAGTAAAGTGAACACATTTTTATAGCATCCATTAAAATTGTTTTCAAATTTTCAATATAGTTAAAATATTTTTAATAAAGACTGTATAATGAAATTCACGCAGTTAAAAAAACAACATGAAAATTTGTAACAATTGGGAAAACATTTATTTAAACAATCAATATCGGCCTTGAACTCTAGAGAGCCTATCATTTGAAACTTTGCCTCTATCATGCATTAGCCATGGTACTTTGGTTTTGAACAGAAACACATTCCTGTTTCCGATTGTATAAGCAGCGAGTGGGGAATCAATAGGAATGTCAATAGAATTGGCTTAGGCTTTCTAGTTCTCGAATCCACCTGGTCGTGGGTTCGAATCCCGACGTGGGCATGGATGTTTGTGTTTGTCCCGGGCTGCATGCAGATATAACTTGTGTAAAAGGCGCAAAATGATCTTAGTAGTCGACGCCAAAAATTCTAACAAACCAACTAACCAACCAATCAATAGAATTGCCTCCAGTTTCTGAAACGAAGCAACGTATTCCATTGAGTGCAATTTTCTTCAAATGTTTTGCAACTGAAATTTCCACTTCTGCTTCATTTTCAATGCATAGCTCTGGATTTAATTCACTTAATGGAAACTGGCTTTCGCTTTCATCATCTTCAATGTTCAACGACAGAGTTCAAGAACAAGCAGAATTTTGCAACTTGCTTATCAGTGATATGTAATCATATACTTCATCCTCTAAAACTATACCACTATCACTCAACATAACACTGGCAGCTCTCATAACTAGTGATGTCAAGATCCGGATAATTCAAGTTCCGGATATCCGGATCTTTTTTTCGGACCTAGGTCCGAGATCCGAGGACCGGATGTTGGTCAGAAATCCGAGATGCGGAACTTGGATCCGAGATCTCTGATCCGGATCTTGGATGCGAGATCCGAAAATCGGATCCTAGACAGGAAATTGTGTATATGCAAACTTTTTCTGAAAGCAGTTTATAAAATCTTTTATTAAGTGATAGCCTAGTCCTCTTAAGTCCTAATTAGTCTTAATACGCATCCAGCGAAAGAATCCGGATCCGATATCCGAGATCCGAAATCCGGATCTGATATCCGATATCCGAAATCTGGATCCGATATCACAGATCCGAAATCCGGATCCGATATCCGAGATCCGCATACGGACCCGGATCCGGATATTTCTAGATCTGAATCCGGATATTATCAGATCCGAATCAGAGATCCGGATCCAATGGACATCACTACTCATAACACAAGCTTTCATAATTCGTGGCCGTGGCAATGAGGCAACTCAACAAGAATTTCTTGTTTAGAATAGAAAGCTCGATTTCGGCAGGCTCGGCAGATATAAGATTCGAAATAAGATGATTCGGGATTCGGTATAAGATTCCAGAGCCAAATGACAAGACTCGGGGCATTGTCGACCCCCTCGGGTTACTTTCAGTGCCGACATTATTATAAATAAGAACAAAAATTTTGATTGTACTAACCGAGCGTCGGACCCAGTTTCCGTATACAAAGAGAATTACGTGACAACCTCTCTCAGACGCTAATGAAGGGGGAAACAATCGGCAAAGTAACAAAAAGCGAAGGAAAAGTCGCTGGTGGTAAAGTGGAAATTTTTAGCGCGAAAAGAGCGATCGTTATTAAACAAAGCTGGAAGGGCAGATTTTGTTTATTTTCAGTCACGAGGTCTGACCTTCTTATTAGTGATGTCAAGATCCGGATAATTCAAGATCCGGATATCCGGATCTTTTTTTCGGACCTAGATCCGAGATCCGGATCTTGGTCAGAAATCCGAGATCCGGAACTTGAATGCGAGATCTGAGATCCGGATCTTAGATCCGAGATCCGAAAATCGGATCCTAGACAGGAAATTGTGTATATGCAAACTTTTTCTGAAAGCAGTTTATAAAAGCTTTTATTAAGTGATAGCCTAGTCCTCTTAAGTCCTAATTAGTCATAATACCCATCCAGCGAAAGGATCCGAAATCCGGATCCGATATCAGAGATCCGAAATCCGGATATTATCAGATCCGAATCAGAGATCCGGATCCAACGGACATCACTACTTCTTATTACCTCTAGTATAAAAGAGAGAGCCCCCGGTACGAATTATTCCATTCATTATTTATTGATTGATGGATGCAATTGAGGTGCATCTACGGAAGAAATGCATGATATGCTGAACAACTTGTACGAGATATAGATCCTGCAAATCTACATCTCGAAATCGGCAGAAGAGTAGTAACACAACGCCAGATAAAAAATTAAGTCACGTTTTGCTTTGTCATCAGTTTAATAAGGAAATGGAATGCATTGCTTTTTTTTTTTAATTAATTTTTTTACAAGTGCATTCTTCCACACAACAACCCGAATCTTTCAACTTCCATCCATCCATAAGGTTCTTCTATTTACAAAGAGGCGTTATAAAAATATATAACGAAAGATATGAAATGTAGGTTTTGGCATTCGTTCCATGATGTAATTTATAATTATTTCATTCCGCGGGGTCATAATGATTTCCTCAATTGTTTTTCTTGGATGGCACAAACTCGATTTTTTTTTTTATTCTTTGGCTTTCCTCGGTGGGGCAGCCGGTTGCTATTGTAAATAAGCTCGGAATTAATTGCGTGTTCCTATGTCCATTCGAAAGAAGGTTATGCCTATGTTTAGTCTCAGATTGTGTTTAGTCTCAAAAAGGAAGTGCATGTGCACTACTAACCTCATTTTTGACTTGCAATGGTTCTAGTGGATTTATCAGAATTGAATGATAATCATAATTCCGTGAAACATTTTAAAAACCAAAAAAACTTGTGACGCAACGAATACCAATTTTTATAGCATAACATGGTCAACTAGAGCCACAGCAACTGCGGTTGAGAAGATCCTGGAGTATAGCGGTCACCTATAATAGTGCTTCGGCAGACTTTGACGGCACAGCGAACGTCACAGTACCATGTGACATTGTACCAACAAGATAATGCACGCCCACACATAGCACGTGTGTCTGTGGACTACTTACAGCATGTTGAGGTCCTCCCGTGGCCAGCAAGATCCCCGGACCTCTCCATCATATGGACTTGCGGCCCCATATTTGGGACCAGGGGTCAGCAAGGAGTAGGTGGGGTGTATGTACGTAGTCTGTCTGTGACTGTGTGTGGTCGTCGACTGAGTCATGGCGCTAGTGATGTCCGTTGGATCCGGATCTCTGATTCGGATCTGATAATATCCGGATTCGGATCTAGAAATATCCGGATCCGGATCTCGGATCCGGATTTCGGATTTCGGATATCGGATCCGCATTTCGGATCCTTTCGCTGGATGCGTATTAAGACTAATTAGGACTTAAGAGGACTAGGCTATCACTTAATAAAAGCTTTTATAAACTGCTTTCATATACACAATTTGCTGTCTAGGATCCGATTTTCGGATCTCGGATCCAAGATCCGGATCTCAGATCTCGCATCCAAGATCCGGATCAGAGATCTCGGATTTCTGACCAACATCCGGTTCTCGGATCTCGAACCTAGGTCCGGAAAAAAGATCCGGATATCCGGACCTTGAATTATCCGGATCTTGACATCACTAGCCTGCGCACCCATAACGGATCCGAATGTGGACAACGTGGGAACAGATGAAGTGAGCGAATTACAATGTTTGATATATGAGTTTGTGGAGTTATTTAGGAATGATGTGGCTGGTGTACAGGGGGTGAAAGGGTTCCAAGCTGAGTATGAGATAGACAAGACGCACCCGGTGTTCGTACGCCAGTATAAAATACCATATGTATACCGGAAGGCGTACAAGAGGAAAATTTGGGAACACCAGCAAGCTGGAATTATCGAGCCCAGTATTAGCCCCTGGAATTCACCTGTCCATGTGGTCCCAAAAAAAAATGGTGAGGTCAGATTGACCTTGGACCTGCGACGGTCATTCAAGATATATTGGAGGAGTTAAGGGGGCATAGGTTCTTTTCGGTACTCGAGTGCCTTAAGGAATGCTATGCCTTCCAGACGCACTGGGGTAAGTTCCAATTGACGAGGTTGCCCCAGGGGGGGTAAGAACTCCTCCCATATCTTTCAAAACTACATTGTTTCGACTTTACGAGAAAAGATCGGTCGGGAGGTCCACACATTCCTGGATGACATCCTCATCTCGACTACCACATTTCAGGAGCACCTGGAGGTATTGAGATGGGTGTTCGAACGATTTCGTGGGTTCGGTTAGGTTAGGTTAGGTTAGGGGCGCGTGAACAACCAGAAGGTACCCCCAACAACAATGAACGCCCACGCGTGACAGGAGCAGGTTTTTTGGAACTTGCGCGGGTAGGGATGTTATCCTTGAATCAAGGAGGAGGCGGGTGTAAATATAGAAAATAAACCTTTTATTCCCATGAATAATTAATTAGAACATAGTGCAACTATATATCAAATTCTATAATAATCTGCGGGATCTGGAGGGACAGCTGCAACAACTGTGGACTGACTTGCCTCAGGAGAGGATCCAAAGGCTGTTTGACACCATTCCGAACTGCATAAGGGCATGTATTGGGGACACAGGCGGTGCCATACCCTACAGACCTGATGTTGGAATACCTGTATTGTCGGTTTCATCCCATATTGTAATTAGTACAATAAAGTCACATGTTTTTTCATCATATGTAGTTCTGGGTGCTTTACGGTGAAAAACGAAATTCGCTCTTTACCCTTTCCCTAATTCCTTAAAAAAATTCTTGATCCACTTATCCCTGTGTAATTGTAAACTTAGAATTGTATGCAGGATACCGAAAGGAAGGAAAGCGTGTCTCGTCGTGATTAACGATCTCGTTTGAGGGAAGGTGGGGGGGAGTGCAATTTTGCTGCAATGAACCGTTTCTCGTGGAGGAATGTCGGTGATGTAAAACATTTCGAGATCAGGTGTTGTTTACCTACAAACGAAATGTCTATTTATAGCGCCTTTAAGAATCTTTCAAGCTCTTTTCTCTCTTGATAAGATTATTTTTTAACTCGCTTGTTTTCCTTTTATTTTTACTGTTTTTCTGTCTCCCCGAATGGTTTTAAATTAGGAGGCTTTTCCCCCTCAACCAAGTGTTGACGCTTGTTGTTTGGTAGAAAGGGAAATTTAAACTTCTTCCAAGTTTCTGTGAGAGAAAAATAACTTTTTTTTTTACATTTTAATGAACAAGAAGGGAAATGAAAGAACCCAGTGAAACCGAATCTTTGCGAATTTCAAAGGAAATATCCTTTTAGCTTGAGTTGTAAATTTTTCTTGGATGTTTAATGAGGGGGTATGAAGAGGCAACATGTGTTTAAACGTTAAAGATAATTCCAAGAGTTTTTAGAATTATATGTGACATAAATAGTGAAGTCTCCTTAAGACTATTATCAATCAATTCATATGATTAATTATGAAACGTTATTAAAACAGTTGCTCCGAATGATCATTGAATCGGTAATCAATTCAGTGTATGCTTTTTGACCTACAACATAGTCTTGCGACATTATAACAGCTGCTGAAAGATGCTTGGTTGAGGATCCATGAGGTGATCTTCCATTGAGGGAGCCAAAACCGAATTAATTTGGAAACAATCAGTAAAGTTAAGCAACGTTTCGCGCGGTCAGTTACTGGATGGGTGACCACTACTGCTTTATGCTATCAGTGTGGGGAAACGTGTCTGTCTGTCCGTAACTCTAACTCCTCCGAGACTATGAAAGATTTTCAAAATCTGTTTTCGTCAGTCGATTAATATGATTCATGACACGAACCAATCACAAATATTATCTAAATCGATTCATTAGCACGTGCACAAATGGTACCTCTATTTTCCCACCTAGCAATTTTTAATGGAAAGTTATAATAAGTAATACATCAAACAAATCGTAACGACGAGCTATAAGTGGTTATTAATTACAGTTTTCGTCAATTGATAAATATGGTTACGCGAATGAACTGTTATGAAGATTGGCATAATGGACACAATGGCACGTGCTCTAATGGTACCCTTATGACACCCTCAAAAATTTTCAATGATAAGATATGGCATGTAATATATCAAACGACTTGGAATGATGTGTCATGAATGAATATAACGTAAAATTATTGATAATCCAAATAAGTTCAAAGATACTTCTGAACTCTGTGTGGGGACGTGCATGATGAATTACTGTTTTCGCCAATTCATAAATATGGTTCCGCGACTGGTTTAGTTTAGCCTTTCGGTACTTTGTCATTCCTTAATGGTTTATTGGTTTTACAATGTCCGTCCGTCTGTCTGCCCCCCTTCATAATTTCTTTTTGAGTTAGAATGTAGCTTTGTACGAGGATGCGTACCTTCACTATTTAGTTTGGTTTGATTGGCCCACTGGAGTAGGAATTACGGGGGTGGGAGTCAGAAGGAAGCAAGTGTTCTATGTGGTATTTAGTAGTGATGTCCGTTGGATCCGGATCTCTGATTCGGATCTGATAATATCCGGATTCGGATCTAGAAATATCCGGATCCGGATTTCGGATCTCTGATATCGGATCCAGATTTCGGATATCGGATATCAAATCCGGATCTCGGATATCGGATCCGCATTTCGGATCCTTTCGCTGGATGCGTATTAAGACTAATTAGGACTTACGAGGACTAGGCTATCACTTTTATAAACTGCTTTCAGAAAAAGTTTGCATATACACAATTTCCTGTCTAGGATCCGATTTTCGGATCTCGCATCCAAGATCCGGATCAGAGATCTCGGATCCAAGTTCCGGATCTCGGATTTCTGACCAACATCCGGTTCTCGGATCTCGGACCTAGGTCCGGATAAAAGATCCGGATATCCGGATCTTGACATCACTAGTATTTAGATATTTAAAGGCGTGAAATTCAGTATGCATAATCCTCTAGACAAAAATCTCATTACTAAGAAGTTTAGGCCAAATTGTCCTAGTGGGGTCGCAGTTGCGAGGGTGGCAGTCACTTGGTCTTTAGAAGTCTGGCATCATATGGCATGTGATATATCATTCGATCGAAAATGATGAGAAGGAAAGGGGTAAAAATAGATGATCTCAGAGCTTTCGCTACTTTCCTATAGTCAGACATGTTTTAAGGAATTTCGAATATCTTGACTAAACACAATTTTCTTTAAAGTCATTTTTCAAGGTCACAACTGTCCATTCTTTGAGTCTTTGATGTTCTAGTCTTTGATGATTTACATGATGGTTACTTTTCATGATTCAGTAGTTTAGTATCATAAATTTCCATTTTAAGTGTTAATGCCGTAAATAAAATAAATTAAACTATCACCAAATAAAAGTTATGATGAAGTTTTGTATTGGAGCTGAATTCGAACTGGATCGAAGATACAGTTTGAAGTACTGGACGAATCTGGTGGATGATGTTCTCAATGATTATGGAAGATTGTAGATCGATGCTTTGGGAGTTACTGTTTGTTGAATCTTTTGGAGGAACTAGTTTTGAATGATGCCTTGTAGATATTTGTGCCTTTCAAAATGCATAACTGGGCCTCTCTTGATTAACAAACGATGAGTCACGGTTTCTGCACCATTGAGTGGATGGACGTTGTATTTGACGGGAAATGTATGAAAAGTATCACCCTGGAAGGTAACAAACAGAGTTATGGTCTGGGTACGCTTATTTTGCATTGTCTGGCCCCGCCGATTTGGTTATTAGTCCATTGTTACGGCTGAAGTATACCTATTCACTATGACTATCTTCCTTGAGCAGATGAGAAATCCCAGGAGATGCACGACCAAGATTTTCCCTAGCCCCAATCCCTCAGACCTAAATCCAGTCGAGCACCGATACATTGGCTCCAAGGATCCTCCACCAAGTACTTTTCTGCATGCTGATAATAGTAGACCTCTTCCAGCATCTTATTATTCTAGTTTCTAGCTAGTGACTCATATATGCCGACCGTCCTTGTCAAATTTCTTTTTCAAATGTGGAAATAAGAAGTTCGGATACCAGTAAAATTAAGCCATCTATATGCATTAGATTCTTGGGCTCCATATAATCTTAGAACATTCCTTAATAAGAGTAATCCATTCACTTTGACACACTGGATTTACAGGATAGTTTTAAAGTGAAAATATCTTCAATAGTTTTTACAAACACATGCATAAATCATCGCACTTTTAGTGTTTTTATTTTTATTTTTTATATGCCAAGGAATTTTGATGCCACTGCCGATTATGACAGAGGGACTTCCCCTTCTCCCTTCAATTGATTCCATCTGTTGAGAGAGTTGCAAAACATGCTCTATTATAATTCTTCTTTTTAATTCTTCTGAGAATGTCTCCAAATAACTCGCTACCCCCTTCTTCTGACACGTTTAATGGCGAAGCGTCGTAGAAAAAGCAAGAAATGTGTTCGGAGACGACATTTAAGACCGACATCCCCCAGTAAATCACAAGTGAATGCATTCCGCCCACACAGTCTATTAAGCTTTTTCTCTTTAAGGTGGATGGGAATAAGATTTTATGACCAATGAAAATTCATATGCATAATTAAAAATTTTTCCATTAAGAGCTCTCCTATTATGCTCCGGAGAAATACACTCCGTGGATGAAATGGCACATGTGTTGCATTTATTAATTAATAAACATTAAAACCTGACATTGAATTAGGCCAATGTATATAAGGGTCATTCAAATAAGGTAATACTAGCGGAAGGAAAAAAACCCTATGAAACCTCGCGGGATTCGAATCTTTAAGAGTCATTTCATTTCAATAATAGCATTTTAATAATAATTTTAATAATAACAGCAGGTCTTTTCAAAACTTTTGGCACTTTTTTTTTTTTTTAAAGGGAAACTAGCCTTAATTAAAGTACGATTGGATATCTTTAAATTCACTATATTCAGATTGGACTCTACAGGAATGCTTGCAGCGCATTAACGTCATTAACGATATGCTACAAATATAAACGAAGAAATTTCATTTCTTATCGTCGCTGCTGGGGTTTTCTTCATCAGTGGGAGAGGTATGGGACTGTGGTTCAAACATGTAGGACTGTATTTAATTTTTTTTCTCTATACTTTATATTTTTATACAGCTTTTCACGAGCACAGCTGCAATAACGAGAACGCGCGCTAGTGGTGTGACCGTTTAGCGATTTTAGTTGCGCGATAATAATTTCCAATTTTTAAAATTATCAGTATACACGATGTTCCAAAACGGTCTTTACAACTTTGTTCACGTATATTTCAGAAATAGGGATAGGAAGAAAAGTGCGGTTTGCCTAACTTAACCTAACCATGCCTAAGCTAACCAAACTTAACGTAACTTAACCTATATAGGCTAACATATCTAACCTAACATACTTAACCTAACCAAACCTAACCTACCTAACCTCATCGCACATAACCTACCGAACTTAATCTACCTAACCTAAGCTAACCCAATCTAAAATTAACCTAACCTAACCTACCTAACCTCACCTCACCTAACCTACTTAACCTAAC
>JAHWFO010016218.1:399751-414743 GCA_023313115.1 Rhysida immarginata | reverse complement strand
TTTTTTTATATCGTGTATACAGGATTTCTATTTTGTGTTTTATGCATTATTTGTTATCCCACCAACAAGGAGTTATCCGACCTTATCCATATTTAGTAGGGGGTTCGTCTACGTCCGACTAGTGCATGGTCACGGGACATGACCATTTGGTTGATACAGGATGTCCTGGTGCCTGTATAGGCTCATCAGTTGACACCTGTGCGAGACGTTCCATGCAGTAGGGAGGAAGCGAGACGCACGGACGGTAGGCCGATGTTGTAGGCAATGACGAGAGGAAGGCACGCCTGCCAAAAAACCAGGCTCCTATTATACTGCGAACAGCGCTAGCGGACAGAACCATCACCCTGCGGCAACTACGCGACAACATCACTATTCCCGGTAATGCTGCAGTGTCAATAGCGACAATAGCACGCCGGTTACACGCCTCGACAATGTCTGCCAGCCGTCTATTGTTGTGTCTTCTTTGACACCTGAGCACCGCGCGATACGACTGCAATGGTGTCGTGAACGAGTGGGCTGGCGAATGGAATGGCGCCCGGTGGTCTTCAGCGACGAATCCCGCTTATGTTTGGACACCGACGACAGACGCAGACGTGTGTGGCGCAGACCGTTGGAATCGCCATCGTGATCTGGGGTGACATCGGTTACGATACCAGAACGCCTTTAGTCACCTGACAGCAGCACGGTACGTCACAGCGATTCTGCAGCCCGTATTACTGCTCTTTCTGCACACCGTACCCGGCGCAGTCTTTCAGCAGGTTCACCAGGCCTGGGCAGACGTACCCCAAGATGACATTCGCCACCTGTACGATCAATGCATCGCCGCTAGAGGTGGTGCCACAACCTACTGATGCCGCTTTCCATTGGGACACCCTGTACAAATGAGTGCACGTCTTGGCTTCATAACGCAATAAAGGTGTGTTCAGATGTATCTCTTGCTGTATACCTACTTTTGGCTCATTCGTGTACTTGCTGTATAACTGCTTGTGGATGGGGCAACCAGACGATCACTTGAAATGAGAAATAGTATAATTTTGGTTCAGAGGTACCAACAACAGGTCAGAGGTACCAGGTTATACAGTATTTTACCAAAGTTTTGAGCACATATACCAATATAGAGTGCAACCTTTAGGGAAAAGGTGTCGATTTTTGGGTAGTTTCCAATCTCATTACAAAGGACTATTTTACGAGTGAAATAGTACGAAAAAAAACGGAGTTGAAGGATACATTCCTTAAATAAATACATAAAGACAAATGGAACCTTTTTCTTATTATTTATCTCTCATAATACATGTTGAACACGTGTCTCTGGCGTTGTAAAACGTCCTTATATATACATACACACGAGATATCCTTCACGTTGTGATAATTGTCAGTTGTCCCCAAGGGATGGATTCTTTTGAAAACCTTCCTGCCTTTCCGTCTCAGCTGTTGAATCCGGTGACTAGTGGAGTGCTTAGCTCGCTTGTCACCGCAGAGAATCCCTCCCCAACAGGGAAGTGGAGCCTTATGCATTGAAAAGATCAAATCTGTCATCGGAGTCGTAACGCCCACGCAACTGACGCCGCGCGGCCAGCTGTGCGCGCTCTCTTCGTCCTCCTTCAATGGGAGAGGAATAAATGACCGAGCGTTCTTTCCTCACCTTTTACTAGTTTATCGTTGTTGTTGTTGTTGTTTTCGCGTCTTTTTTTTTTAACTCGGCTACAGTTTCTTTATAGTAAACGCTACCAGTTTTACGTGCCGGAGCGTTTTATTTTTAAGTATGTCTAAAGTGAGAAATGCGTTCCTGTAAGACTTCTCGTTGTAAAGATAACGAATACTCAGCGAAGATAGCGCAGGCAAATCGTTTTGTGGAGTTCGAACGTCGACAATTTCCTATTCGCTCAGCTTATGCAATGACAATTAACAAGTCCAGGGTCCAATCTTGAACAACATCGGCATACACTACATGATCAAAGGAGTTGGTACACCCCTGTGAACACCTGGAAATGCATCATTTCATGGCTTATGGCTACAGGACCATTCTGGATAACGGGGCACTTCGGCGACAATGCGCCTTGCCACAAAGCAAGATCCATAATCCATAATTTGACGAGATGCGGGTTGAAGAACTGGACTAGCCCGCCCAGAGGCCTGATCTCAACCCCATCGAACATCTTTGGGACGAATTGGAACGACGTGTGAGATCCAGGATGGTTCGCCCTACATCTGTCCAGGAACTGACCACGACACTCCTCGAGGAATGGAGGTCAATACCTGTGAACGCATACCGTAAACTTGAGGACAGTATGCCATGCAGGGTGGAGGCAGTGATAGCAGCTCGGGGTGGTCCTACACACTACTGATTGAAGCTTTTTGCGACTTTACGGTAGAGCAACAGGTGTCCCAACTCCTTTGATCATTATTAAGAGAAAAGAGTGGGAAGAAACTTCAGTACGAATTTGAATGCGTAAAAATATGGCAGAAAAATTGGTGATACGCGGGCTCCTTCGTCACTATTGGAAATAGGGACCCACTGCGCGAACAGCAGCCGCCGAAATTTGCAGGGTGGAATGTCAGGGTGTGACCAATGACCGGACAGCACGACGGTGGTTCTCCCGCTTTTCGTCTGGAGACATGGGCCTGGAAGATGCGCCAAGGAGCGAAAGACCCGAAGAAGTGAATGACGCAGCCCTGCGGCAACAAGTGGAAGCCAACCCAGGCAGCACCACCCGTGGACTAGCGGCGGACATGGGGACATCACAATCGAGTGAAGGTGGTTCTGCCACATCCAGCATACAGCCCCGACCTGGCATCTTCCGACTACAATCTCTTCCGACTACCATGGCGCACTTCCAATGTCAGTGAGGTTGAAGACGCCGTGCGTGACTTTTTCGCCCAGAAACAGGAGGAGTGGTTTCGCGAGGGCATCCGCCAATTGGCTGGTCGTTGGATGAAGACTATCGAGCATGATGGACTCTACTTTGAAGATTAGCAATGAGTGGTTCCTGACTAGTGCCCATTTAAAAGTTTGCGCGGTGATCGGCCACCACTTTTGACTCGACCTCCGTTCACACCTTATGTCCGCAAGTCTTCTCTCAAGGTACCTTTGACCTCCACCCAAAACCGCAAAAAACGTCTCTAATTTGCCCGTGATCACCAACACTGGCCTGTCGACGACTGGAAGAAAGTCTGCTGGCCGGATGAATCCCGTTTCCTATGCAGAATTTGGAGACAACAGCACGAAGCGATGGACCCCTCCTGTCTGGTTTCCACTGTTCAGGCTGGTGGAGGCAATGTTTTCCTGGCATACTCTTGGTCCGCTGATACCTGTAGAACAACGCCTTAGTAGTCAGGACTACCTGAACATTGTTGCCGACCACGTTCATCCCTTTATGGCTACTATGTTCCCCCCTTCGGAAAGACACTTCCAGCAGGACAATGCTCCGTGTCACAAGGCTCGTATCGTTTGGAATGGTTCCTTTGGCCATCACAGTTCCTGGATTTGAACCCAACCGAACATATTTGGGATGAGCTGGAACGAGTTATTCGAGGCATGGATCCACCACCATCCAATGAGCATCAAATGGGAGCACTGTTATGGGTGGCGCAACACAGTCAGCATGAACATTCCTTACGATCCAAAATCTCCTGTTTACACAGTAAAACAACGTTTACACTCGGAAAAACATCACATAAACAATGTTATACCAAAATTGGACTCTTTCCGCCCACACACCTCGTAAAATACGGTTTCAGAGGAACTCAAACCATAAATGACGTGTCAAGGAAACAAGTCAGACATTTGAAAGAAAGCTTTTCATGGACGCGGTCGTCACTGGCTCGATGCCCAAGACAACAAAGGCATAAGACAGAAATACATGGTTAACGTCCAATGAAATTATTCGATGTATGTTAACGTTATTATTATTATTATTATAAACTGGATCGAATGTAATTAAGTTTCGTTCGCTTTGTGTTTCTTCTCAGTCGGTGCATCATCGCATTATTAGAATAATTTTCAGCCAGTAACCTTAGAGACAAGGAAGCAGTCTTACGTTTAGCACTCTAATAACTTTTCTAGCTCTAATGGGCAGTCGCTTGCATATTCTGCGGTCATGTCTTCTACTTGCAGTTTCGTCTTTAACACGAGTTTAAGCAAACATTTAAAAAATAATAAAAAAGCGCAGTAAAACACTCGAGAAAGCCCTTTCTGAAAAGGGACTAAGTCACGTGGCTTTAAAGATCATTACGGAAGAAGAAAAGAATTTTATGTCCCTGTGCAGAGAGATTTAATTGCAGCCACATGTAAGAGACTGCTGGCACACAGGTGATAAAGATTGCCAAGGCGAAATGTCGTAAATGTCACTGGAGTGTCGCGACGCTTTTTCTTCCTTCCGCCATGACAAAAGATGGAGACTCTCAGAAAATCCTTAATAGAAAGCAAATGGACACGTGACGTTCATGGAGATGATGATTAAGTTTCAGCCTCGGGGAGGGAACTCGCCACGTGCTCGCGGAGCCAGATAGGAGATAATAGATGGGACATCCTCCTCCTTCGTGCTTTTGTTCTTCTTTGCAGATTTTAAATTTCTGTCTATTTATAATTCACTCATATCCCTGGCTGTTGGCTTTTTCTGAGGATTTCTCCCGAATGTGTGCCTACAGTATAAGCTTGACTATATTAGAATTTTAATTCGTATATAAATGACATACACTATATGATCAAAAATATCCGGACACCCTTCACAGATCATCGATTGGCCCAATGTCACATGATAATGACTTGCACATCATTTAAATAGCTTCCCACACCTTCAGACACAACTCTGCTTGGACATTGGCAAGAATGGGTCGTTCGGCAGAGCTCAGTGAGTTCCAACGAGGAACCATCGTTAGATGGCACCTATGCGGCAAGTCCGTGCGTGACATTTCCAGCCTTCTTCAGATACCCAAGTCAACAGTAGGCGATGTCATTATGAAATGGAAGACCCGGGGATCAACAACAGTTCAACAACGAACCGGTAGACCCAAGAAACTAACGGACAGAGACCGTCGAGTGCTTCGTCGTGTCACCCGCAGCAACCGGAAGTCCTCGGCGGAAAAAATTGCCACAGAGTTTCGAAACGCCTCTGCAAACGATGCCAGTACCATGACAATTCGTCGGGAACTGCACACGATGGGATTCCATGGCCGTGCTGCTGCCCACAAGCCCCACATCAGCAGGGTCGACGCCAAGCGACGTCTGGAGTGGTGCAAAGCCCACAGAAACTGGACAATGGAACCATGGAAACGTGTAATGTGGACAGACGAATCTCGCTACACACTCTGGCAATCCGATGGACGAGTTTGGGTTTGGCGCATACCTGGAGAACGCTTCTTACCTGAGTGCACAGAGCCCACAGTCAAGTTCGGAGGAGGAGGAGTCACGGTGTGGGGCTCATTTTCATGGTACGGACTGGGCCAGCTCGTTCCTATGCAAGGAATCATGAACTCCGACCGTCATCTGAATGTTTTGGACAACTGTGCACTTCCAACGTTGTGGCAGTTTTTCGGAAACGGGCCATTTCTCTACCAACACGACAATACTCCGTGCCACAAAGCGAGGCGTGTACAGCAGTGGTTTGCGGACTCCGGGGTCGAAGAAATGGGTTGGCCGGCACAAAATCCCGACCTCAATCCTATAGAGAGTCTGTGGGATGAATTGGAAAGACGCTTGCGGGCCAGATCACGTCGGCCAACTTCTGTACCTGAATTGATTCTCGCTCTTCGGGAGGAATGGAGGAACATTCCGGAAAGTACCTACCAACATTTGGTGGAAGGTCTTCCCCGAAGGGTGGAAGCTGTGATTCGGGCAAAGGGATGTGCAACGCCCTATTGATTTCCATGAAATCGTGGCTAGAGCGCAAACGTGCATGTGTCCGGATAGTTGTGATCATATAGTGTACATTACGACGACTTCAGGTTGAATCACAGTACTGCATCCAACTCCTCTCGAAACATCAATAAGGTATTTGGTGTAGGCACCATAAACGAACGTACTGTCCAACGTTTGTTCCGAAAATTCCGGGCGGGAGTGACGGACCTGGCAAATGAGCCAGGCGGCAGACCCCCCAACGTGTTGAATGACGCTGATCTAAAGCGATCTGTGGAAGAGGACCCGTTAAAATCTGTTCGGGGCCTCGCAGCGGATCATGCTGTATCAGCGTCGACTGTCAGTAGACACTATAGGACCATCGGTAAGGTGAAGAAGCTAGACAAATGGGTCCCACGTGAACTTACAGAAAACCAAAAAGAGCGTCGGTTGGAGGTGTGTACGGAATTGCTTTTGCGCCATAAAGAAGCGGGTATTCTGGCTCCTGTACGACAATAGGAAACCCTGTTGCACCCCAGGAAGCTCATGGTGGAACATCCGTGGTGTAGTGCATTACAGCTTCCTGCAGCAAGGGGAGACGATCACTGCTGCGACCTACTGTCGTGAACTGCATCGTATGCACACAAAACTGCTCGTATGCATTAGAAAGGCGTCTTTCTGCTGCACGACAACGGCTCTGGGCTACGAGGTGCTTCCACAACCCCGTACTCTCCGGAGCTCTCCCCTACCGACTACCATCTTTTCCAGAGCCTGAAAACATTCCTAACCCAAGCAGACGTCGAAAACGCATTCCGGGAGTTTGAGTCCCGTGAGCATGGATTCTATCGGAGAGGGCTCGAGAAGCTGCTAAATCGTTGGCAACAGTGTTTAGATTGCAATGGGGGTTATTTCGAATAACACGTTTGAAGATGTCCGTTCTAGAGGGCCATTAAAGATGACCTTTACAATCCGACATTTGATATGCAACGACCTGATAGATTGGGGATACTATTAAGGGTGGGGAGAGGGACCTTTGGTCATGTGACCGAGATGGGAAGATTGACAAATTTCCAACTCCAAATTTTCAAATACATGAAATCCTCGTGGTCATTTCTGAAAAACCCAATGGTGTTGTCATTAAGTAACGGAAGAATGGAGCTACCTGTTGGTTTTACAATGTCCGTCTGTCCCCTTCATAATTTCTGCATTGTTTGAGATTCCAAATTAAAAGTATTGGATGGTTAAATATTCACCTTATTGAAAAGTAAACATCGCTACCATGTGACTGGACCCACGCCACTTCCGGAAAGTACTCGTGTCGCATGCAATAGCATGGAGAAAGGGTAGATTTGCTAGCCCTTGCCAGTCGATATAATTCATTCGAAATTGTCCGGGTCCAACAGAACATGTGCTGCCACCTACCCCTATTCGCTCAACATAGTCAATAGAATGTGTAGTACAGTTTCTGATAATCAACTCCAACCTTACGCACCAGTTCCTAACGACTTCATTGGCATTTTGTTATTTTGGAAGCCAGCAGGTGAATATGGATGATAAGTCCGACCAAAAAATTGCATTAACTCAAGGATGAGTACAGATACGTAAAAAATACCAACACCATTGCGTTTGTCAGGATGTTCCACGTGAATTTCATATATCACATGACCCCCCCCCCCTTCCCATTTGAAAATTTGCAGTTGTATCCAAGAAGGCGAAATTATTAGCTCCACCAATAGCGTTTAGGATTTATTTAGTGGGTCTAGACTTTTGGTCCATCCTGTATAAGGAAACCATAAATCCACATGATTAGCTGATGATAGAGGCTTTGGCGCCCGAAATGTACTCTCGAGTCATTGAAGACATATCCATTTTGATTTGTAGTTTCTTTATACATGGTATAGTCAAACCATGAGAATAATTATCAAGATGAGTGAATTTAATATAACAAAGAGAATATGAGTGGTGGTGGACTGAGTGAAGTGATTCTTGGTCTAAATGATTAGAAGGACTTACGGTGTCTACCAGTGAAGGCACGGGGAGCTTTGTTCTGCCCTGCCGAAACAGACGCATCCCATTGCCGGCAATCATATCGCATATCTCCGTGCTCGGGCTTTTGCGTATTCGGAGATTGCTACTATCTTTCGAAAGCACGGGAACACTCGTCCTTCCTCGCCGAAGCTGGTGCATCTCATTGCCGACAGTTGAGCTCACATCTCCGTGCTAGGTTTCTGCCTACTCCGAGATTCCCGGTTAAGAAATAGCAAATCTTTGCTATTTAGAGAAAGAATAGGGAGACTATGCTTAGTTGTTTATTTACCTTGTAATGGATCACCTCAAAGATATTAAGCATCATTTACCACTTTAAGCTTGACATTTTCTTTTACTCTTCATTTAATATGCAATTGATTTTGGAAGTTCTGTGAAATATTAGCTCTAAGCTGAATTTTGGCTCTCAAGCTATCATTCTTGACGGTTCTAAATTAGAGAAGTTTGAGTGTATATTCAAGCGGAAAGCTGAATGTGCAATAACTATGCCAATTATCATGGCAGATTCCCTCCAGTTATGTGCTTCCTCTTGCAGGACGAAAATTTGGAATGATGACGCGGAAGACACTGCATTCTTGGCGGAAGAGTCAAGCAATTTGAACAAAAACTTTTTTTTTCTTTGCTGGAATAAAAATGTGTATTGAAAAGGAGGATGATGACGTACAAAGAACTCTCCTTGCTTCTTTACATATTTTTCCAGCTTTCTGGGAGCATCTGGTTACCGGTTCTAAGGAAATCTTCAGGTTGATGTCGAAACACATCAGGACAGCCTTTTTCACTTCCTCGTTGGAGCCCAACCTCTGCCCTCCCAAGAAACTCTTTCAATGGTCCAAATAGGTGATAGTCGCAAGGGGAGAGATCCGGGCTGTATGGAGGTTGCGGTATTGAACATCATCTACCCGAGGGGCAAACTGTGACTAGGAGAAACTATTCTGAGCTACTGGAAAATCATTGAAGCCAAATATCCGCAAGGTCTTCTGTCCAAAGGCGACTGCCTCCAGCAAGACAGTAAATGTCACCATTCAAACATTGTGAGATATAGAATTTGAGGTCCTGTTACGCCCACTTAATTCTCCAGACCAGGTCACGTTACATGTTCATCTTTTTGGGCTATTGAAAACCATATACTCAAGACTGATGAGGATGTGCAATCTGCGGTCCGTAATTGGCTGAGGGAGCAACCAGAAGAATTTTTTCCTATTGGAATCCAAAAGCTTGTTCCTTATTGGCACGGGTGCATTGAATGTTTAAGGATTTATGTACAGGGTGAGTCAAAAGTCGCAGTACACCCTGTTTTTTCGAAAACCTTGCAGGAATTGGGAAATCTGAATATTCCAATAAGTTATAGGTGAGGTGGTCTATCTTTTACGGTATGTACCGAACATGGCCGCCATCTTGAAATCGGCCATCTTGAATCTAAGTCAATTTTTTTTAATGGAAAGGGGGTCGTGTGATATATCAAATAACATGAGCATTTTCTGACAATTTCATTCCTGTAAACAGATTTGAAGTAGCAGTTATAGTTCAAAAGTTACAACACATTTTGTTTGGAATTACAGGCTGGACTGTTCTCCATGAAGATTTACAGCATTTAATGTGTTCAACGTGGTGTCCCTCTTGGTCAAGGCACATTTGAAGGCGCTGAATCCAATCGTCATGCACACGCTTCTTCAATGCGTTGCTGGAGATGGTGTCTGTTTGTTTTTGTCTGCATTAACGAGTTGCTTTAAATGACCCCACAGATAAAAGTCAAGTGGTGTGAGATCACGTGATCTGGGTGGCATTCCACAGCACCACGTCGGCCAATCCAATGACCAGGAAATTGAACATCAAACCACTGACGAACAATCTGCACCGTTGTGTGGTGGAGCCCTATCCCTTTGAAAGTAAGAGGGATAGCTGCCATCTTCATTCAGAAGTGAGGGAAACGCCACTTCTTGCAGCATTTCCAGATAGCGTTTGAGCATTTAGGTTCTGGTCCAATTTCACGGGTACCCCAGTGTGGATTGTGGTCACTCCAATACCTGTGGTTGTGACGGTTGACTTCACCAACTGACATAAAAGTTTGCCTCATCACTTGTGCAAAAGATGGATCTTGTGAATGTCGCTCTAGGGCCCACGTGCAAAACTGCATACGTCTGTCTGGGTCATCCTCTGATAGGTGCTAGAGTATCTGAATCTTTAATGGATGCCATTGATGAGCATGAAGGATTCGTACGATCGATGACTGGCTGATTCCACATTCTGCTGACAAACGTCTGCTGCGTTGTTATTGGACCACTCCGTGCCTTGTCACCACAGTCCCAGTTTCTCGGAATTTCTTAATTAAGCACCTGACAGTGTTGTGTGAAATTGGAGGTCTTTCTGGGTGCCGGTTGTTAAAATCTGCAGCTATGACAACACGGAAACTTCGTCCTCCAGACATCAAAATGACCTCAATTCTCTCCTCCGCGGTCAAAGCCATCTTCAGTTATCTGCAACAAAATGAAACATATTGTGTTGTAACTTTTGAACCATAACTGCTACTTCAAATCTGTTTACAGGAATGAAATTGTCAGAAAATGCTCATGTTATTTGATATATCACACGACCCCCTTTCCATTTAAAAAAAAATTGACTTAGATTCAAAATGGCCGATTTCAAGATGGCGGCCATGTTCGGTACATACCGTAAAAGATAAACCATCTCACTCATACCTTACTGGAATATTCAGATTTTCCAATTCCTGCAAGGTTTTCGAAAAAACAGGGTGTACTGCGACTTTTGATCCATGTATATCAGACAGCACAATGAACCCATAAAACCTACTCAAGCAAAAATGGGATATTATATTTAACCTAATCTCGAAATCTTTGTGCAACTGGCACTGAAGAAATAAGCTAAGGCAACAGTAGCTCGTTTTAAAGAGAGAAATTGTTATGGGCAGGAGGGAAAGAAAAAAAAATAAAGTGATATATGCAAAGAATTTATTTTTTTTTAGTAAGAGAAGAAGGGGAGCCATTTTAAAAGAAATCGCTGTTAAAATAAACCCAGTAGTAAAAAAAAAAAAGAATGAAAATAAAAAATGAAAGCCGTGATTGGTATTTTGCTGAAGCATCGCTGAGCAAAGACTTCAAAGAGGATCCCAGCAGGTTGGCCATTGTGACGTCACTGGAGCCAGACTTCTTTGGAAAGTGAGGGCTAAATAAAGACACGGAAGGGGATACACGACTTGTTGTTGTCATCAGGGGGATTAACTCTTGCTGATTTTTATTTTTTTTATTTTTTTTTGAGTGAGTGAGTGAGTGTGTGGAAGCTTCATTTCGTTAACCAATGAGAATTCATAAAATACCGAAGAGCACATTTGGAGGTTGTTCAATGTAAAAATAAAGTTCACATTGCGAAATGCTCTTTAAGAGTCGATATTGATCAGAATGACCTGAAATTTTCCATAGTCTCTGTTGATGCTATAGAAATTTATTTGTGAATGAAAACAGTAGGTTTAAATATTTCTGTCCGTTCCCTTCATATTTTCTCGTATGTATATTTTATGACATAGAAGGTTGAAATTCGGAATGTAGCTTACCATAGGCATGAACCTTATGGCACCCTCAAAAATATTCAATGATAAGATATGGCATGTAATATATCAAACAAATTGGTATGATGTGTCATGAATGAATATGACGTAAAATTAATGATAGTCGAAATTGGTTCAAAGGCACCTGGTTTAGTGGGACCATTATGGTTCATTGGAACTTTCAATGCTAAAATATGGCATGTAATATATCAAACAACTTGGAATGATACAGTGAGCAAAAAAATTAACTAGTATGAAAAAATTAACCAATCACATGAATAACAGATTACTTCTCAGTATGGATAATAAACTATGTGCAACGTTGCAGAAAAATATCTAAAGAATATCTAAACGAGGACAGAAATATTTTGGAACCAAATTGTGTGTTCAGCTGAAAGCAAATTTAACTTTGGCTCAGGTGGCTGTAACAAAGTTGAAGAACACCTGGTGAACCTTATAAACTGGAGTGTTTGAAGCCAACAGTGAAGCATGGAGGAGGGAGTGTATGGTAAGGGGCTGCATGCCAGCTATAGGGGTGGGACATCTAGAATTTATCGATGACATCATGGACCAGTACAGAGAAGCTCTTCATAAGAATCTCCGTGCTTCTGCAAGTAAATTGGAATTGAGAAGAAGTTTTAGATTTCAGCAAGACTCAGATGCTAAACATACAACTCATTCTGTGAAAGAATTCCTCAGGTCCTCCGAAAGTTTAAGTGCTTGACTGGTTTCCTCAGTCACCTGACCTAAATCCAATCGAACACTTTTGGGTCATAATGGAAATGAAGAAGTAAAACTGTAGACCAAAGTTAAAAGCAGATTTAAAAGACTTGTTGACAAAAACTAGAATGATGTAGAATCTAGTAGATAAAAAAAGCGAAAGTTTTAGTAGAATCTATGCACAATCGATGCCTAGAACTTTGTCAAGGCTTTTAAAAATTAAGTTTAGATTGTACATTTGCCCAAATATGCAAGTGGACGGATAATATTTTTGTCACAAAAATGTCATATAGACCTGTTTTATATTAAAATATCTCATATCATTGATAAACCCTAAGTTCAGGGTATTATTCAGAAGCTTATAACTGTATAGACACAATATGTGCAATTAAACCTGAATAATGTGAATATATCACTTAGTGAGAGTCATTTCAATCACTTGCAAACTGGTGGACGGATAATTTTTTTCCTCACTGTATGTCATGAATGAATATAACGTAAAATTAATGATAGTTGAAATTGGTTCAAAGGTACGTGGTTTAATGGTATCATTATGGTCCATTAGAAACTTACAATGTTAACATAGGGCGGTTGAAAAATATGCTTCCGTGAATGGTTTAGTTTAACCTTTCGGTATATTGTTATGTCATTCCCTAATGGTTTTAGATTAATATTGACTCCTAACAGACCTTTTTGAAATGTGAACTTTATAGTCACCGTGTATATTGCAAGATCTACACTGGTGGACAAAAGTTTGGGCTAAGTGTGTTTTCTAAGAAAACAATTATTTAGAGATTTATTGTTATGGCACCTTTTTACTTCCTATTGAATATATCAAAATTGACAATTGAATAATTGATCTTTTAATTTGTTTTTAAGTTACATCCAAATAATGCAAATTACACTGGTCAAAAGTTTGGGGTAACAGGTAAATAATCATCAAGATATCAAAAGTAAAGGCAATTAATATGAAATCTGAGCGCTATTTGACTTTATAACTTGAAGAAGACGATTTGTCATTGATGAAAATAACTTCTTGATGGTGTTTGGTGCTATTTTAACAGCGGAGGCCTCGATTGCATTGATTAGCTGCATACGAGTTGAATACTGTTTGTCAGCATAAATATCCTGGCTCATAAGATGCCAAACATATTCTATAATGTTGAGGTCGGACTTCCTTGCCGGCCAGTCTAGTGTACGAACTTTGTTAGTGGAAAATCATTCAGTAAAAATTCGTGCTGTGTGGATGTATGCATTGTCTTGCTGCCACACCCATTGTTTTTGTCTGTAGTGTCTCTTGCAGAAAAGAATGGATGTGCTTTGAAGGTCTTCTAAGTATTGGTTGCCGTATATTTGCCCTCAATTACTTTTATCTTCAGGTGACCCGTGTTTGAAATGGCAGCTAATGGCATCACATCTCCTCCTCCCATTTGGTGTTTATTTCTGACCAGAGCAATTGGTTTTTGGCCTTGTTTTGTAACATAACTGCACATGTTATCAGGTCCATCCATGGAAAAATCGTTTTTCATCAGAAAATACCACCAACCCAAAATGAGTCTTCTCATGATGTGTTTCTGAGCAAATTGAAGTCTTGCTATTTTATTTTTTGGTATTAATGGCAGTGATTTTTCAATAGCTTCATAGTGAAAGTTCTCACGCTGCAATTCACGCGTTATGGTTCTTTCTGGTTGAAGCCTTCAAATCAAGATTTACTTCGATGCGCGTACTGTTTACAATGTGGCCAGCTGCAATTTCTCTTCTCCCATGGCGTTTTATGCTAGATTTTGTTCGTCTTATAAGTGCAAATTGGTTTCCCATCTTCTTTCCTGTCTTCCTGTTTTCATTTTTAATTGCCCTGATTAGTGTATTGTAGCCAACATGAGCAATTTCAGCTTCTCGCTTGAAGTTGTTGCGTTGAGCATACAATGCATGAATTTCCTTCATTTCTCATCAGAAATCATCTTAAGACACTTCTTCACATTCCAAAAAATCAACGGAGAAATATTCATGCACTTTACTGTAAAAAATATCAGTTATTTACCTGTTACCCCAAACTTTTGATCAGTTCAGTTTGCATACTTTGCACGTAACCTAAAAACAAATTAAAAGATCAATTTTTAAATTGTCAATTTTGATATATTCAATGGTAACTTAAAAGATGCCATAACAATAAAATCTCTAAATAATTGTTTTCTTAGAAAACACACCTACCCCAAATTTTCGTCCACCAGTGTAATATTGTATTTCTTCTGGTTGTTTTTTCATCATGTTGCCTAAATAAACAGTTCAAAACCCATCATGTGGGCTTGATAGAAACAGTGGGCTCCAATATTGCTGCAGTTGCATTTTGCTGATTTCTGTCAAAATATACTTGCGAGAAGCTTTTTAAATAGTCTTCGTATATTAAAGACATAATGAAAGTGCGGTTCCTCTATTTTCAAAATTTTTATAAAGACCTTTATTATTTGAATAATAGCCCTTTGCTGCACGCTTTGAGGATTAATTAATTAGAAATAACACTTTCTATCCAGCCCGCCAGAAATAAATAAAAATGTCCTATTTAATGTAGTTTGCGTTCCATTGTGCATGAAGAATGTTTCTCTTATTTTAAAAGTAGGTAGATTCTATTCTAAAACGAAATTCATTCCTTCATTGTTTCAACACCCATATACTTTTCATAATAAAAGGAGTAGACATAAAAAAAAGAAACAAAATTTTCTTTCTCATTTCGAAGATGCCATTGAAACATCTTGAACCCATAAGTGCGAGCCAACTCCACATGTGACGATAGAAATGAATTTTTTATTCTTTCCTTCTCTCTTTCTATCACCCTT
>JAHWFO010016218.1:337737-399351 GCA_023313115.1 Rhysida immarginata | reverse complement strand
ATAGAAATGAATTTTTTATTCTTTCCTTCTCTCTTTCTATCACCCTTTCTTTTATCCTTTGAAGACAGGGATGCCTGTGTTTATTTGCAAAGAGATTAAACTACTGGTGTTTTACAAGGGAGAGTTTATTATCTTAACACGACTGACCGCGTGTCATTTCCAATTCGCTGCGCTAATATGTATTTAGCTAACGAAAACTGAGCAAGCCATTAACCCAAGAAAAGCAGAGCAGTATCGGAAAATAGGAGGCTTTATAATAAAATTTATTTTGGAAGAAACACGGAAGCTTTTATTAGAATTGTTTAATTAGAATTTCTATTCAAAATAAAACTCACTCCTTTACTTAAAAATATTTATAATCTATATTAAGCTAAATATATAAGTGAAATTAAATAATTTCGCTATTTTGTTAGTAGTATTCGATTTAAAACAGCCGTCCCCCATAACTCCGACCCCACTGGGACAATTTGGCCCAAACTTCATAGTAATGAAGATTTTGCTTAGAGGAGGAATCTGCATGTCGAATTTCACTTCTTTACATATCTAAATACCACATAGATCACTTGGTCCCCTCTAACCCCCCCCCCCCCCCCGCGTAATTCCGACCCCGGTGGGCCAATCAAAACCAAACTGAATACTGATGGTACACATACCGATACAAAACTACGATTTTCAAAGTTTTGCTAGATGTTCAAATCCATCTGTAGTTCATTACTGTGACATCAGTAATGGTTTGCCTCGGTGTTATTACCACACGTCATTCATGCATGACTGAGCGTTTCTTTGAACACGGACAGAGGGCGCCTATTATCAACATATTACACTTTTTGTATGGGAAAAGCCTTAAATGACTTACTTACTTACTTACTTTTCAAACCCGCTTATCCGTTAGGGTCGCGGGGGCAGCAGCCCTATGGAGGATCTCCAGCGATCGCGATCTTCCGCCATCAGGCGCATGTCCTCCCTGGTAATATCCAAGCGACTCGACCCCAGATTCTCCATGTAGTCTAGCCACCTGGTTCTAGGCCGACCCCTTGGTCTTTTACCCACCGGCTTGGAAAATAACAATTGCCTATTTTACCCCTTTTACCCCCTTCGGGTGCTGTCAATCGGCACTTGGAACGTATTCTCCATGACAGGAAAGGAATCAGAGTTAGTGGAGGAAGCCAAACGGTATCGACTGGATATCATAGGTATTACCTCTACGAAACGTCCGGGTTCTGGAACTGTGGACTTGGAAGGAGGGTGGAAGCTTTTCTACTCTGGTGTCGACCCTAACATGACTGCCCAGGCGGGAGTGGGGATACTCACAAGTCCCCGGCTGGCAGATTATGTTGCAGATTGGACCCCTTTAGGTGGAAGACTTTGTCTCCTGAGGCTTCAGATAGGGAAACGGTCTCTCTCTCTATTCCTTGCATATGCTCCGAATGCAGTCACAGAGTACCCACTTTTTCTAGATGAAGTTGATGCTGCTCTTGGCCTTAAATGACATGTCTCTATATCATAATATCTGGTGAAAACTCTCAGATCCAATTCACAAGTTTTACTATGCTTGTCGGCCACCAATATTACTTTCTAGGGGGTCAACATTATTTCTTGTTGGTAATATAAAGAATGACAAAACTTAAGTTAGAAAAAAAAAATAGAAATGGGTCGATGGAGTTTTGTATCTGGGTGCAGTAAGTTTAAAATTAAAAAAATTATTTTTCCCTTTTATCGTGGAATAGATTATCAAGAAAAATTATGGAATGACATAATTTCAAGATAATAAACCATTAAGGAATGCCATAACCAAGTACCGAAAGGTTAAACTAAACAATTCGCGGAACCATATTTTAAACCACCCTATATTAATATTGTAAGTTTCTAATGAACCATAATGATCCTTTAAACCAATTTGGATTATCATTAATTTTACGTTATATTCATTCATGACACATCATTCCAAGTCGTTTGATATATTACATGCCATATTTTAGCATTGAAAGTTCCAGTGGACAATAATGTTTCTGCGAAACCAGGTTTCTTGGAGCCAATTACGACTATCATCAATTTCACCTTATATTAATTCTTGACACATCATTCCAAGTCGTTTGATATATTAAGAGGTGTGGCAGGTGTTACCCTTCTAGATAGAATGTACAGCAGCACATTAAGGGAATCTTTAGGTGTTGAGCCGCTACTTCTCCGCATTTAGAGATCTCAGTTGCGCTGGTATGGCCACGTGATACGGATGCCAATGCAAACTAGTCTTTCTAGGCAGTTGTTATTTTCCAAGCCGGTGCGTAAGAGACCAAGGGGTCGGTGGACACCAGGTGGCTAGACTGCATGGAGAATCTGGGTTCGAGTCGCTTGGATATTACCAGGGAGGACATGCGCCTGATGGCGGAAGATCGCGATCGCTGGAGATCCTCCATAGAGTTGCTGCCCCCGCGACCCTAACGAATAAGCGGGTTTGAAAAGTAAGTAAGTACGGTATTATCGTCTTCGGTCACAAGTATGTGTAACAAAATGAAATTACCAACATTAGACACGATAACGACGAAATATTTACTGAAGGAATTGGCTGCAGCTCTACTGCGGCAAGCCACCCAGCTGCTTTTGTTAAACAATGGTTGAAGAGCGCTACGACCAATGACGTATATTAAAGATAGACTCCGAATCCTATTGTTAACAGCGGCAAAAAGTAAGGCAAATTGAGCCATGATAGTTCTGGGCAGGAGTGAGCCGTGGAGTAATTAGCTGTCTGGCTGCTTTGTTTTTGAATATTTTAGGCCTGAGGAATAATTAATTCAAAACCATTCCTCAAAGTTAAACTGCGTACAACTGTACAAACAGACAAGAAAAAGGATCAGGAATCATTTTCCACAAAAATAAATCAAAAATACGTAACTAAAATGAAAATACGTAACTGAAAGACAATCGAAACGAAATTGAAATTGAAACCATGATCGAAAAATTGTTTATAAAATAGAATAAAATACTTCAAATACAAAGTAAACGAAAAGATAAACTTATCAGTCCGTGATCGGCGTGTGAAAGAATTATTAATCAGCTACTCTCGTGTTTAGCCATGTGTTTTGCATCATCTCCACTCACTTTCGGCCATGACAGTTCTGGGCATGGAGCTTCCCAATTTGCTTCAAGTTACAACAATAGGATTCGGAGTCTATCTTTAATATACGTCATTGGCTATGACGATAAGAACAATAAGGGTGGTATCCTCGTTTCGTAGCAGAACTTTTCCTTTCAATACTATAACCAACTAGCCAAGGTACCCGGCGTTGCCCGGGATAATTACACTTGGATGTAAACAGAACAATCTCAATAAATTAAATTAAATTTTGCAATATCTTAAAAATAAACACATGAAAATTCTTAGAATTAATACAGTAAAAATTCCTAATGAAAATTCGAAAAAAATCTTTTTAAAGGCTCACAATGGTGCTGGACCTCTCCAAGGATGCCACTGCTAGTCTAAATAATTTCTTACTCACGTAATCTTACCTCAGATGTATACTTAGTGTTGTTGCAATTTCCACTCTTCTCTCGATGTGTTGAAGCAAAACTTGGCCATTCATCACTTTGTGCAGTCTAGCGGTCGCCGATTCTTCAATTTACTTGCTTCCCATTTGCTCAATACATCACGGAGCTAAAGGAGTGCTTCCTCTGTCATCTTTCCACTCTTTCTCAATAGTCTGCTAACTCTCCATTATCTCCAGTTACTGATCATTTTTAAAGATTTTCAAGAAATTGTTAAGTACTAAGAACTCTCTTTTCTAAGAAAAGCCTGAATAACAGGAATTCTATGCATTGTTACAAATTGAAACTTATCCATATTACATCATCATTTTATGTTCATTGTTATAATTCTTGGAAAGATTGCTTTAACATTACAGCATCATTCTGTGCTCATTGTTATTGGTGAATTGCGCGTTGATACCATTGTTGATGCGAACACAATGGGCCTATTGTTGCACAAACTTTGCCTTGCATTGTTGGTCATGAGATATATATTGTTGGTTCATGCAGTGTGTTTGTGAATTGCGTGTTGATACCATTGTTGATACCTATTGTTGTACAAACTTTGCCTTGCATTGTTGGTCATGAGATATTTCTCATTAAAATGCCTTGCCATAACCATGAATATCGATTTTTTGTCGATGTTTATTATTTTTCCGAAATCTGAGGTAGACAGTGACCTTCCTTATGCTTTGAAGGTCATGTATGCGAAATTTTATCAAGATCGGAATAAAACTGTAGATTTGTATAAAAAACATGCAGACAAACAGACCCACAGACCCACAGACGCACAGACCCACAAACATCCTTCTTTATATATATAGATTGGAACGAGTTGCCCTATGCTGTAGGAAAAATAAACTTTGACTGCAGTGCGAACCGCCGTACACGAACTTCCTCTCATTTTAAGCCTGTGTTAAAGCTGGTCTATTGACGCTTAGTTAAAAAAATTTTCCGAATTTCCAAGTGTTTTTTTTCCATTGCCAATCAACAGAAACAAGTTGACACGGTCATGCTTCAGCGAAGTTTCTAAACTTTTGAAATGTAGTTGTATATAAATATACAAATTCAATTTATTAAAGAAAAATCTGAATAAATTTTCTTAAACAAGAATGTTTTGAAAAATTCTAAAAACATTTATGTACGAAAAAAAGAAATTAATTTTTCAAAAGTTTTTTTTTTCAATCTTTTTTTGAAATTATAAAAAAAAATAAAACTCGGATTCAAAAAATATTGAGTATTCGAAAAAATTGTTTATAAAAAAACTGAAGCTCACTAAAAAGAAAAATTTGGGGAAGAGAAAATATGCGTCGGTTAGATTAAGTATCTTTAAAGCTGATCAATCTTGGCAATTCTCGAGCGTTGATTACTACACCATTAATTAATTTAAAAGGAGTAGAAGATTTGGGCGAATTAAAATTTTAAAAATGGTTAAGCGAGGAACGTTCAGAAAAGAAGAAATTTTTAAGAGAAATCTCATTAATTTATTATGTCTTTAGTGCAAAGTTGAGATTTGAAGAAAACCGGAAAGCCAGGAATAAAAGGCGAGACCGGTCGGAATTCTGTGTGTTTTCTTTCCCGATATGTATTGCAAGGCCTCCATCATAGTTCATTCTCTTGCTGTAAAATCACAAAATGGGACGTAGGAAAGACGTTTCGAGAAAGACAGGATGCAGTATTACGAAAGGCCGATGCGGGCAGTCTTATGATCTGGGGAATGTTTTCCTGGCATGCGTTGGGTCTGTTAATACGTGTTGAACAAGTCCACCCTGTCATGTTGATGGCGTACCCCAACGGAGATGGCTACTTCCAGCAAGACAATGCGCCATGTCACAGAGCTCGTATTGTGCAGGAGTGGTTCCAGGAACGTGAGGGGGACTATACCTTACTTCGGTGGCCCCCCACAATCCCCAGATCTCACTCCAATTGAGCATTTGTGGGACGAAGTCGAACGAACCATTAGACAGCTGGATCCACCACCGTCCAATCTAGCACAACTAGACAGTGCTATCCATCAGGACCTAGGTCAAAGATCCGAGAACCGGATGTTGGTCAGAAATCCGAAAATCGGATCCTAGACAGGAAATTGTGTATATGCAAACTTTTTCTGAAAGCAGTTTATAAAAGCTTTTATTAAGTGATAGCCTAGTCCTCTTAAGTCCTAATTAGTCTTAATAATCCACCTATTTGGGTGACTTTTGGTGAAAATCATGAAGGTTTGACAAAAGTGTGCAGAGATCCGATATCCGAAATCCGGATACGGACCCGGATCCGGATATTTCTAGATCCGAATCCGGATATTATCAGATCCGAATCAGAGATCCGGATCCAACGGACATCACTATCAGATACACCCCACCACCTTCCAACATCTCGTGGAATCAATGCCACGAAGAATCACCGCAGTATTAAAGGCAAAAGGTGGCCCAACGAGATACTGACAGGGTGGTCATAATAATATGCTCACTCAGTGTTCCGGAATGTTACCATTTGTAATTCACAATTATTAAGTTATGCTATTTTTTTGTCTTGGGTTTTCGCATATGCTTTTTTTTTTGTCGTGACTGGGTAATTTTGAAATGGACACAGAGATGCCCAATTCTCATGTTTATGAAGTAAAATAATTCTAACTACGAAATATTTTTAATAATTATCAGTAATGTGTCTGATCATTGTATGAAAAAAAATATGCAAATTTTTTGGCGAGGAATTGTACTAATAACTTTTTGGCGTCTGTAAAACTCTTCATCGATTCAACTATTTCCGTACAGACCTCAAAACTTAATTATTGGTTGAGACCACAGTAATTCGTGTTTGCCCTTCACCACATATCTTGAAGAACATTTATTATTAATTACATGAAATTAATTTCTGCTTAAAAATAGCTTAAAATCAGTGAGTGAAAAGGAAAGCGGCGACAACTCAGTTTTCCCGTCCTGACACTTCCTGACATGGATTTGACGCAAGAGTGTAGAGTTGTACAGAACATGAGGAATTTCCGCTAATTCCGAAAAGTGGATTAGTCTTACAATAAAGGGGATATAATTGCAAACCTTTCGATTGCCTTTCTCTGAACTTAGAATTTGTTCAATAGGAGAAGGGAATATCGTGTGTCGGCGAGAAATCTCCCTTGAGACCAGACCGATTGTGTCTATGTTTTGAAATCATAATAACTGCTTTTAAGAGTTCCTTTTTAAATTTGAACAATCATTAAATTAATTTGCAAATGATTTATTATATGTAACTACCAACAATATATTTAGAAAAAGTAACAGAGTTTTCCGAGTAGTTTTAGCAAAAAGTTTTATATTTATGCTTTTCGTGTTTTTAATGATAATTTTCTCTTCCCTGTTTTATAAAGGAAATAAATGTGCAATCAACGAAGAGTCATATGCTGCCATTTTTGCCTTTATCACAAGTTTCCATTCGCAATGGGTATAGGACTTCTGCCCAAAATGACAGTAACCACTAAACAATTTAACTTAATTTGATCATAAATATTCCAGTAAGGTATGAGTGAGGCTGTCTATCTTTTACGGTATGTACCGAACATGGCCGCCATCTTGAAATCGGCCATTTTGAATCTAAGTGATTTTTTTTAAATGGAAAGGGGGTCGTGTGATATATCAAATAGCATGAGCATTTTCTGACAATTTCATTCCTGTAAACAGATTTGAAGTAGCAGTTATGGTTCAAAAGTTACAACACATTTCGTTTCATTTTGTAGCACGGAGGAGAAAATTCTGATCATTTTGATGTCTGGAGAACGAAGTTTCTGTGTCATAGCTGCAGATTTTAACAACCGGCACCCATAAAGACATCCAATTTCACACAACAATGTCAGGTGCTTAATTAAGAAATTCCGAGAAACTGGGACTGTGGTTGACAAGGCACGGAGTGGCCGTCCAATAGGTGTTACTGACGAGATAACCTCAACAGTGGTTTTGGCGTCCTTCGTCAAGAGCCCACAACGCAGCAGACGACGCTTGTCAGCAAAATGATCAGAATTTTCTCCTCCGTGGTCAAAGCCATCTTCAATCACCTTCTACAAAATGAAACGAAATGTGTTGTAACTTTTGAACCATAACTTCTACTTCAAATCTGTTTACAGGAATGAAATTGTCAGAAAATGCTCATGTTATTTGACATATCACACGACGACCCCCTTTCCATTTTAAAAAATTGACTAAGATTCAAGATGGCCGATTTCAAGATGGCGGCCATGTTCGGTACATACCGTAAAAGATAGACCACCTCACCCATACCTTACTGGAATATTCAGATTTCCCAATTCCTGCAAGCTTTTCGAAAAAACAGGGTGTACTGCGACTTTTGACTCACCCTGTATAGAAAGTGCAAAATTGACGTAACCACTCCAATTTCGAGCCCTGGCTTGAGGAAGGTCGTATGGGAAGATCAGGAAACTGACAAGTGCATGAGTAGTCATGACAACTTTAGCTGAGGCACCACTATCATTTTAAGCTACATACAAGGTAAATCACAATTTGGGATGATGAAAAGTGCACCATGGGATAGGCCACCCACAGCTTCCTATTCAGTGGAGTCATCAAAATTGACATATCTGCTTCGGTTACGAAAATAAAATGGGGGCTCATTTTTGTATCCACCCTGGATCTCTATTGCAAGAGGCGAAGAGCACTTTGAAATCGATACGGACTTTGAAAATAACATGGGAGATCCCTGAGCCGGACATTTTCCACTTTATAAACTCAACACACTCCTATCTCACCCAACAGCACTTTTTTAACTGTTTGCTGGACTATTGAAGTTTGCAAGTTTATAAAATCTTGCGTGCGCTAATTTCAAGAATAAAATTGAGAATTCAAAATTACATGTAAAATGCACGGATGCGATTTGCTTAAATTTCATCCTCGAAACGCTTCATTTGTCGAGCAAGGATGTGCTCGCGTTCCAACGAGACAAAGACGAGAATTAACTGCTCGAGCCTCATTATCGGCCACGTGTGCATTTTCCCTCAGCCTTAGCCCCCCTTTCTCCACCCTTATTATCTCATCCCTACACCACACAACGTCTTGCTTGTAGTCGTCTTCTATTTTTCTTCGTAATTGAAGGGGCGTCATCTTGATGGGCGGATGTTATTCCACCTGGTGACGGAATGCGTCAGTGCAAAGAGGAAGAGAATAGTTGCTCACACAAACACACATTTATACACTATAAGAAGGAAGAATAGTTTCAAATTGACCAAGAACACATGCCATATGCTTCTCTTCATGTTTCGAAAAAAAATTAATTATTCGTCTAGAGAGTCTTAATTCCCTTAAAGTTTAACATTTCAAACCATTTTTTTTCATTCAGTTACATCAAAACTCCGAAATTTTTATGGAGTCTGTAAGCTCCACTTTTACCACTTTCGGAAAGCTATTCTAACGTAATCTAACTAAGCTCGATCTCGCGTATAGTTTTAATAATACTCTGTGCGCTAATACATTGTCGCCTTAGCGCAGCACACAAATTTTTTTGTCAAATGTTCTAACCTAACAAGAACGTTCTCTGGCGATCCTTATGCACAAGTTCTCTAATTTTATCCACAAACCACGTTTTCGGGAAATCTGTTGTTGCAATCGCACTTCAAGTCTTGAAGCAAAACTTGGCTATTCATCACTTTGTATGGTTTAGCAGTCAGTTTCTTCTGTTGAAAACACTTACCACTCACTCACCACTTGTTCAGGTGCAGCAATGTGCTGGCGAAACCAGTACAGAAGCGTTCCTCTGTCGCCTTTCCACTCTTTCTCAATAGTCTGCTGACTCTTCATTATCTCCAGTTACTGCTCGTTTTTAAAGATGTTCAAGGAAATGTTGAGTTCTAAAAGCTATCAGTTCCAAGAAAAGCCCGAACAACAGGAATTCTATGTATTTTACAAAATCAATTTTAGTTATAATTCGCAGAGTTGGATGGAATCTTCATTACATGCTTTAATGAACCTTATACAACTCAAAGAGCCGTTGTAACCTTACTTTCCAGATACGCCTCGAATAATAAGTGCTCAAAATGTGCCCCTTGAATCTGAATATAAGCACGACACCTACGAAATACGGCATCGTTATTGTGACTTTGATTGGCCGAATCAATTATCCGTTGGAGCAAAGTTTAGCAATGCGATTAATTCTAATCTTTATTAAACACAAACTTCAAATTATACAGAAAAAAAAGAAACATGTAGCCTACTCCTGTTGATAACTCATGGCAACCTAAGTTATAAGCATATAAATTACGTTTATAATAAGCCTTTTGGCATGTTAGTTTGGCATAAGCCTTGGTAACGACTTCTCCTAATCAAATGAAAAACAGTAATAGGAGCTATCAGAAGCCCAGTTTCTGAGTCTTTTTTCATAGCATCTCTTATTTTCTCAGCCTTTTGTAGGTGAAGTTCATGCTCAAATGTAAGTTTTTTTCTTCTCTTGGTCATCTACTGAGGTAGTCCTTGTAGAGGTTAAATAACAAGCGGATATTTAGAGCTTCTGACAAATATTTTCGATTTCACCACTAATTCCAAGAAGTGACAGCTGTGAATGTAACTACCAGATAGCAGATACACCACTTTTGGCTATCAACAGATAGATAGCACACTGCTGACTGCATTAAAGCTCTAGATTAGGAAAGTACGGCAAGCTTCGTCGTCTGCTACCAAATCCGCCATAGTTGGCCCTATCAAGTGAGTTACGCTTCCTCTAAAATTCGCACCTTTTTCGCAAATTTTCTTATTAATATCGTCTGGAAATATAACTGACAATCAGTAAATTCTGTAACTGTCGATTTTTCTTTAAATTTTGTTTTCAATTATAATTTTTTACATATAAATAATGCTAACGTTGAGGCAGTTTAATGATACCAGATTAAGTTTTTAGTTTATTTTCACTTTATTTATTTATCCTTAATAAACGATTTACATGTAATTAATAAATTTCTAAAAAACATTGTGTGTAATTTTTGTAATTTTATTTATCAAAATATAATTTTATAAATTTTTATTAAAATATAAACTTTTATCCAATTAATTTTTTTAATTTATATCAAAAATTTCAATTTTATTAAATTATAAAAATTATTAAATTATTAAAAAAAATTAATTTAATAAAATATAGGAACTATTAAATTTAATAAAACTAATTTAATAAAATAGGAACTATTAAATTTAAGTTTTTGATTTAAATATAAAAATTACTTTGATAATTATATTTTGATAGAAAATTTTAAAAATTATAATTTGGAAAAACTATCCGTTTGATTATAAAAAAATTACAAAAAAATAACTACACATACAATGTATTTTGAAATTTATTCATTTATGGAGGTTTATAATATTGACGTAAAAAATCTATCCAAAACTTATAGTTAAAATTTCCTATATTTTTTTTCACCCAACTAGCAAATTTTCGTTATTCAATTTCATATTTTATATTCAAGTTTAATGATGAGTGATAATTAACTTGGCTAAAATAAGATGAAATAACATGGACGTTTTATTTCAAGTTTTGCCTCCACATTTCACAGACAGTTTAACCTTGTTCTATTGAATTGTATTTTCTTAAAAAGAACTACAACCCCCTGACAAAAGTATTAGACCACTGCTAATATTAATGGAAGGTTCGGAAGAAAACATTTTATTTACACAACGCATTGGAAATAGAAAATAAAACAAAAATATTGCAAGAATGTACATTTGTTCTAGTACATGTACCGCAACTTACAGCTTACAAAACAAATATGAATCTGTATAATAAATTGATGAAAAACAACACTTATGGACAAAAGTATTAAACCACCTCATTTTGAGGACAAAACTATTAGACCAGGTGAAAAAACAAGCACTTTAATACTTGGTAGGACCACCTTTTGCTTTAATTACTGCATTTATTCTATTAGGCATTTGATGTACCAATTTTGAGCACATTTCTGCAGGAATTTCCTTTCAGCATTTCATAATTGCACACTTCAACTGTTCAATTGTGATTGCTCATTCTTTTGCAACATTTTTCTTAAGTAAACCCCACAGATTCTCAATGGGATTGAGATCCGAACTGTTGGGAGGTCAGTCCAAGCTTGTAATGCCAATCTTCAATTTCCAAGCTTTCACTAAAATGGATCGGTAACAAGAAGCGTTGTCATCCTGAAATATGCATGCATTATCATCAAACTTTTCCTCCATTGTTGATAGCAAATGATATTCCAAAACTTCTTGGTAAGCTTTTGCATTAACAGTTCCTTTCAACACACACTTATTTCCTGGGCTACTTGCTGTCATACATCTCCAGATCATGATTCCAGCAAGAAACTTAACACTTCTCTTGAGGCAAACTGGGTAAAACTTTTCATTAGGTAGTCTCCAAACTTTATCGCCAATATTGTCACCATAGCCAATACAACATTTACTTTCAACCGAAAAAAATCACTGATTCCCAGTCCTGAACAGTCGAAGTTTAATGTTGCTTAACCCAATGAAGTCAAATTTTGGCTTACCACAGTGGAGATGAGAGGTTTGGTCTTGGCTTTCCGTGATACATATCCCACCTCATTTAGACGACGGATTGTTGTTTTGCTTGAAACGTGCACTGCATAGGTTTGCCATTCATTTGCAATCTCTGATGATGAAGTATTGCACATTGGTTTGCAGATATATCTCAGTTTTCTATCTTCAGCCATGGTGGTTGCATGTGGACGTCCACAACGTTTGATGTTTTTAATATCCCCTGTTGCTTTATACTTATTCAAAGTGTACAGTACAGCAGTTTTACTGACACCAAGAAGGCCTGCAATGTGTCTCTGTGAATAGTTTTCCTTTCCCAGTTCAACAATTCTTTTTTTTTATGGCCCTCGACAGTTCTTTGCCATGACCCATGTTTCGTGCGAAAATTATTACGAATAAGTGATTAACAGAAATTTTTTCTTAGAAAAAGCAAAGCTACTTTACATATGATTGACATATCGGGTCTGACTCATTGTAAGAGGGAAAATAATTCTAAATTTTGAGTATGGTCTAATAGTTTTGTCCTCAAAATGAGGTGGTTTAATACTTTTGTCCATGAGTGTTGTTTTTCATCAATTTATTATACAAATTCAAATTTGTTTTGTAAGCTGCAAGTTGCATTACATGTACTAGAACAAATGTACATTCTTGCAATATTTTTGTTTTATTTTCCATTTCCAATGCGTTGTGCAAATAAAATGTTTTCTTCCGAACCCTCCATTAATATTAACAGTGGTCTAATACTTTTGTCAGGGGGTTGTAGATTCAACAAAAAATTATATTTTCTGATCGTCTGAGAATTGCACAATGCAACATTTCTCTAACATTGGGTGAAGTTATGATATAAACGTACTGGATTCTTATTACTTCTTCAGATATTTTAACGAATTTATTAACCTCCAAGGAGCATAGATTGAAGGATTCTGAAATTTTGCTTATCCGGATTAAAATTTAGGATCAATCAACGAATATTTCATTAAAAATTTAATCTAAATTGCATCTTCCACATGCGTTTCAATGGTATCCATCGCTGCGTTTGAGCCAACAATGGCTGACAAACTCACGTGACAGCCGTTCTACCAATCAGCAGCTGCGGGCGGCGCGGAAAAGGTTTGCCGTACTTTCCTAATCTAGAGCTTTAGACTGCATAAACTTGCACTGCCATCTGTGAAGCTGTTTGGGGAAATAGGAGTTACACCACAGAATAAAAAAACACTGAAGTGACACTCAAGGGATTCCATGGTAGTGATTTTGTATAGCGCCGCCCTGGTGGCTGTGATGTGATTGAGCAGACGATCTTTCACAATGCCAATGGAAAACAGGCAGCGTTAAAAATATTTCGAGAATTCAAAGTGAATAATAATAAAAAATATATTATTAAGCAGCGGTTTTTAATAAAAAGTATTATTTTTAAGCAAATTTGTGTATTATTATTAAAAAAAGTCATTAAAACTTACTAATAAATTTTAATAAAAAGTCATTCATTAATAAATTTTAGTTTGATTAAAAACTAAAAGTAGTTTCTGGCTTAATTTATTCTTGCTTCTTAAATTAAAAATGAATTTAAATTGTAAATTGTTGGAATTGGGGTGGAATTGTATTTAAAATAACTTTAGGAATCTCCCATGTTAACTCAGGTTAATATAATTTTGGTTAATTTTCAGTGAAATCTTCTTTTAATTTTTTTTTTTTTTTTTTTAAATTCAAATTGAGGTGAATTTATATTATTGAATTTAACATAACTCATCTTATATTGTAAGCGAAATTTTGTGAACCTGCATGCTTTTGTAAATTCATTTTTTTAATATATATTTTCCATTAAAAAAAGCTCTTCTGCAATACTAAGTGATTTGCTTTTATTCATTTTAGAACATACGTGTGCTTTACTTAATTAAAAAAAATTAAAAATCGACACAAAATAAAAAAAGAAGACAGGTGAACGAGATAAACCCATAGAAACACATAGGAAAAATGAGCGTCTGCTCGTATTGTAACATTACAGCCGCTGTAGGGCGCCACCAGCAAATGAGCATCTACTCACTACCGGGATTTTCCGTTAAAAGGCCCACCCAAATACAGACCCAAATGGGCCTGTATTTGGATTTTCTTTCCAAATAGAAGCCCATGGGCCTTTATTTGGGGACAAATTATAATATTTATCAGCTTTGCCGGTAGATGTCTTTCCAATTAATATGAACTGCATGGGCTCGTCTTTATTCCTTGTCAGAACGTTTAACCCTAAAAATGGAATCAAATTGTTGCAATGTTTAAATAAAATAACTTTTTCTTAATCAAATAAATATTATGTCAAAACAAATCTGTTTCCGAACATGAGAACCTTGAAATGCTGAAAACCAAATACAAGCCCATGGGCTTCTTAACGGAAAATCCCGGTACCATCGCTTACAATGGAAAACCCTATAAGTGTCACTTCTGTGTTTCTAAAGGCCAGTTCCCACTAGCGCGGAACCGCGGCGGAAATACCGCGCGTGACGTAGCAGAGCGGATTTGACATCATACCGCGGCGTAAAAACCGCTACCGTCTAGAGTTGAGATGGATTCAACTTTACCGCGACGGTAAAATCCGTCCAGGTAGCGTCCGCCAATGAAATCAGTGCTTTTGTGTGACGTTGACAATCTCCAAGATGGCGACGCGTTTGGATAGTATCGTTTTTGAAGCGCACCAATCCTAGCGAACATCATCAAATAAACAGCAACACGCTTGCTTATATCTTCGTCCATTTTTGTATATTTGCAAAGACTTAAAACATTTTCTCCATTTTTTTTTATGCGTCCATTAAGAGAAAACGCTAACCGATCGAAGAGACTCCTAACTAAGCGATAAGCGATCGAAGAGACCCTTGGGCTACAGCGTAACGTGCCGCGATAGTGGGAACTGATCGGCGGAATTACTGCTGTGCTTAACCATGGCGGTTTTAACCGTTCTGCTTTCCGCGGCGGATAGTGGGAACCGGCCTTTATTCTGTGGTTACACCACTACTTCTATAGGTAGTTTGACATATTCGGATTTCATTTCTAGCATTAACTCAGATTTTTTTTTAAAAGTGGAGTTACACCACTTTGGCTTTAACAGGCTCAAATGTAGATCGCAGTCTGGGATTCTGCTGAAAAAAAAATAGTTGATATGACTTTGTAAGTGACCTCTGTATGCTTTGAATTGCAATTTATAACATTTCTGCTTATATGCGTGCATTTGACGCGATTTCGAAAAGAAATTTCTATTTAATGAAATCTCAATGTTAAAATCATAGGCAGTCACGCATTATAGATTACATTCTAAGGAACAAGTTTAGTGTTTTTAACAGGAAAAAAAATTGTCATTTGACGGGTTCAAAATCGATTTTTGTTTAATATTTTTGGTGATTTATTTTATTGTTCAGATTTAGAAAACTACTGTTGACGACGAGCTTTTTATTTTAATATCAACTTTTTTTTTTGCTTCGGCTCGTTATTTCTTAGCAAGACAAATGGTCTGAAATATTTTTCTAACAAGCAATCTACTTGTGTATTCCTATTGTTTTCGGGGGTTTAAAATTGGCCGCACAACACGAAAAAATAAGGAAAAGAAAGAAAGAACGCCTTATTTATAATGGAAGCCCCTTTTGCTCGTTGCTTTCCTCTCTTTTAAACTTGAGCCACAAATCTTAAAGAGGTTGCTCAGTAATGATGATTGGGGAGATTAGCGAACGGCGGGGTTTTCAGTTCGATTAATGGGCAAAACAGAAGGACTCGTTGAGACTGTCGATTGAAGAAGAGGCTTGTCCCTTCTCCCTTCTCCTGACATTTCCTACCTGATATATTCACTCACAGGTGGGGGGAAGGCAAAAACACCGTATCCATCATTGGTAGAGCGTGACAGGGGCATACATGCGCCAAGCAGGCGGTTCCTCAGACCCGCAGTTGTTGATCACGACTTGTCACAGGGCAACGGAGAAATACAACAAACAAGCGAGCGAACGAGAGGGTTAAAGACGAAGGAGAAGGGGAACAATAGATTGAGTGAAGAGATCGTTTCAGGTTGGACAGGCTTTCTGAAACGACTCGTTCCACTTTTTATTTTAACTTCCTCGAGTTATTTCCTCATCGGTGAGATTTATCTTTGATTTTTTAAACGCCAAATGAGTCATGAAATCCATTTTCTAAGTTTAGAGTTTTTAAAAGGAGACAAGATTTCAATGCGGTAGGGGAAAGTTAAAGAGGCGCTAGGGTACACAACACTCAAATCTTATAATTCTCCTTAAATAGCGATACTTATAGTTGTGTAAATAAATTAAATCTTATTATATAGAAAAGAGGAGTCTATGCGTGTGTATTCTTAAAGACCATTAAAAAGTAGAATAGGAATGTTTGTAAGACCAACTCTCTATCTCTTTGTCTTCATCGATAAAATTGGGTACAAAACTTTAAAAGTTCCACACTTTCAGGGCCTCTATCTCCTAAACGGTTGGATCAATTGAAAAAACACCAAGAATAAAACATTTCTCGAATATTGTGTAAAATCTGAATATACTATTAAAAATAGGGGTTCCTATTTAAGATTTCAAAGTTACCCCCTCCCCCAGCCCCCCTCACATGGGGGGAGGGGGTAAGTTTTTAACTAATTAATTTCCCCCGCAAAATAATTCACTTTTGATTTTGGACTTTTTTGTCCGTACAGTGCTTAGTTTCCGAGATATTCAGTTGTCTCAAGATAAATGCCTCAGCCTGTATATTACAACTACGGATGTTAATACCGGTGATAACGTTACCAGTAATACCGGTTTTCTAACAAAAAATCTCTTTCGGTAAATTTTTTCCAATAATAGAATTCTTCGTAAACTCTTTCCCTTTTTTACTCCTTAGTTTTCTATAAGATGGTATGCATGTGACGTCACGCATGACGTGCTTCGCGCAAAACTCCGCCCATCCGCCATAGTTGAGACAACTCATAGCTTTATTTCTTATACTGTGGTTGTGTTTTTGGTTAATTTAACATGCAGAGAGGGTACATACAAAACCAATTTTTTTTTATAAAAACACAGTAGAGCCTCAATTAACAGATCTTTTTTAATATCAGCTCTTTTTTTTCTACTTTTTAAATTTTTAAAAAGAATTATTAAAATTGTAAACTTTTATTTTCTTTTTCTACTGTATCATTCGTTTTTTTTTTTAATTTTTTTAATTTAAAATTTTCAAATTTTGTTTCAGAATTATTTAATTATTATTATTTTTTGCATATTTATGCTTTTGTTTCTCTTACGTTATTTTTAGTTTTTAAATTTTTTTAAAAAAATTAATTATTCAAATATGGCACATCGATTCATTTCCAGTGAGAGTATAAAATTTTTCAAAATTTGAATTCTTAGAAAGGATTGAAGGTGATTTTTATTTAATTTTTCATGCTGGGGGTAAGGAATGGGTCCCCTGTAGTATTCAGTTTTCTTCATTTTTACATAGTTGTAGCAAAATTAATTGGAAATCCATGACTAAAAAGAAAATATAAAAAATAAAAAAATAAAAAAAAAATTAAGCATACATTTTAAAAAGTGCAATGAAAAGTTAAAAATTATTTCTAATACCTCTCATTAAAATAGAAATTCATCAAATTAAAAAAAAAAACAGCGGGTGTTTAATATTAAAATTTAAAATGAAAAAATTATGCTCCGCCATACTTTTGCCTTTTTATAACTTTATGAATTCCTATTTTAATGAGAGGCACGAAAAATTATTTTTTATTTTGCAATTGACTTTTTAAAGTAAAAAGGTATGCTGATATTTTTTTTTTTTTAATTTTTCATTTGTTTGATCTCAATCTTCGAGCATATTCCTTCTATTTCTATGCTCGAAGGTCTCAACTTGGTCTCAATCATGGCGGCAAAACAAGTTTCTTTGATGCGTGACGTCATCATGCATACCATTTATACAGTTATAGAAAATAATTCTTCACTGCCCTCCCTGTCTTGTTTTGAAATTTTAACATGGATTATACCATTTTTTTTCTTTGTTTACTTCCCACCCCGCTTTAATATACATTAGCCCCTCTTTCCATGAGAAATCATTTCTTTATTATAAACAAAATAAAGCGCACACTGCGTAAACTTTTTTAAAGTAAATTCAATGAATTGGATAGTTATCGTTTAGAGTTTTCAGAATCACATACGCGTTTGGAGTATCTGAGTAAACTTTGTAAGATTCCTTTTATTGTGTGCGAATTTATATAATATACTTACTTACTGAAATGCATCTATTGTAAAAGGTGAGTAAATTGTTAATTGTAGACTTTTATCTCCTTAAATGTCGGTTATAAAAATTAAATTGTTTGTTTCATGCTCAGTTACTTTTAATTAAAATTGGCGAATCAGAGGCAGTAATGTTCTCGTTAAAAATTACCTGCTGAAGAATACACGAAATAATTTTTTGCAATTATTTGTTTCTATAAAAACAAATTTAAATTTACCTTCAGTTATTATATATTTAAAAATTATAAAGTTATAAAATGTAAATGTATTATAATCATACATTAAGTTTTCATACATTTTTAGCCATTCAAGTTGAATGGAGAGAGAATCTGTTTGGCAGTACTTTGAGCACATGGAAGATTATGACGTATATCAAATTTAAAATCGTAAGAAACGAATTAAAGCAAATGAAGATGGCTTGCTACTTTTAGGATGATGCTCTACACTTAATGGTGAATTTTCAATAGCTATCTTCATTAAAAGAACGTTTATTGTGTTTAATAAATGAAAAATCTCGCCCAGAAACAAGTGCTACTAGTAATATATCAATAATTAAAGAAAATAGACAACACAAACTACTAATCCTCAAAATTATTTAATGAACACTCATTTCGTGAACCAAGTTGATGAAGTGAACTCACTGAAGAAGTGAACTTGGTTCACGAAATCTACATCCGAGTCTTTATTAAATAATTTTATGGATTAGTGGTTTGTGTTGTCTCTTTTCTTTATTTCAGTGTCCACAGTTTCTTGGCGTGTTTATTTTATTCTGAAGATCAATAAGTGTTTCATATCAGATACAAAAGGAATTAATAGCACTTTGCTTGAATGACATCGAGGAAATTACCTGGATTTAGTTTATAATGACTTATTATTAATTAAACCAACATCTGTCAGCCGATCCTTTTTGCACAAATATTAAATCAAGGCATAATGATGATATTTTAAACGTATTGTGGTTTTGAAAGCTTATTTTAATGTCCAAATTTTAGAATAATAATTAATTATAAAAACTACTGCATTAATATAATAAAATTAAACGTATATTAAAATTGAAGAAAAGGTTTGATTTGATATCAGTACTAATTTAAAAATATTAACCTTGGAATTCTTTTATTACCAGTAATGGAGATTTATTTTTTTCGGTATTACCGGTAATACAAAATCCGGTAATAATGACAACCCTAATTCCAACTATGTAAGTCAAGTCATAAACTCTCATTTACTATTATCTTTCATAACATCTTCCATTCGTATTCTACACGCTCAGCCAAATCAATCAGACTCCCGCTTTTGCGTAGTAATTCTCAAAGAAGATGCGTCTCCTTTATAGTTGTTAAATGGTGGTCCTTTTTGCCTGAACGTATCCGTAACCTTCCTTCCTGCAACGAATTGAAAAGGAAGTTAAAATTTTTATTTTTACCTAATATTCTTACTAATACTAAGATACATTCTACCCAGGTACCCAAGTTCCTGCCAAGGCGAGGCAATTTTTTTTCAGATCTACGCTTGAGGGCGCTACTATAGCACGACGTGAGATATTTCCACTTCAACACGTAGTTTGGTTCACTTTTAGAGCCAAAAATCATGTACTATTGCTGTATCATCAATTACTGGCAATAGAAAGATGCATGGGGAATGTTTTGAAGTGCAGCCCAATTTATGGGGATTTGGTGTTTATTTATTTTATTTATTTATTTAAAATTGTAAGCAACAGGCTGAGTGCCCAGTAACAGCTTACAGCTGAACAATTACATTGAAAGTACAATAAATTTATACGAGAATTTTATATAATTTTCGGGAATTCTCGTAGATAATGTTCGGGAAAACTCAGATTTTTTATATAATTTTATTTGTAATTAATTATTCTATTGTTTCTATTCTTTAAGTTTTTTTTTACTGTTTTGCAGACGGTGATTGTTGAGTATATATTGTTTTAATAAATGTTAATTAAAAAATCTCCACGTGATTATCACTGTCTGCAGCTAGTTGTCCCTCGCGAATAATTTTCGTGATCACGAGGATGCGTGTCCCACTATTGTTGATGTTCTTTCCGTGGTTACTGTTTTTTGTTTATTTCAGACAGACCACTTCCAGCTTCTGGCTTGACCAGTCGTCCCTCCTTCTGGTCCTCCACGTCCTTCCTAGCCTGCAGCATGGCGTTCAACTTCCATTTATCATTTTCATTCCACTGCTCTGCAAATTATTCCTACCCTGCCGTTCGATGTTTAGTTTCTTATTGAATTTCTCACTTTCTCGCGGCAGCCACGATTCTTTACCGAGCAGCATTGTTTTGCGGGTTTACCCATAAGGTAATAATGAAATTTCTTTTAATGCTATTTCAACAATAACGCGCATAAGGGACGCCATGCTGCACATTTCAATTCTTATTTCCCATTAATAATTAATTATTATTTCGCAGTCTTTCTTTAGATATTAAATGGGAATTTGAAATTTCTTTTTCCTTATTCTTTTAAGGAATTGGTCTGTCTGAATTCTTTTTATACTTAATCTCAATTCGCTCAATGTAGCGATTAATATTTCTCGTTACAGTGTTTTGCTGCATTTAACGTACATTTAAGTATTTTTTTATTTTATTCCGAGAAATATTTTCTTTTGTAATTGAGTTCGCAATGCCTATTCTCAATTGTATAGAACATTCTTTTGTACCGAATTTTTGTATTTTATAAATAAATATCGCAATTTTTAAACCAAAATAAGTCTTTTAACGAGCCACGTTTACTCTTTAAGTTTTGAGGTTCTTTCTTTTAAAATACCACCCTCTGAACAGATAATAAAAAAATGAAAATATTAATAGTAAGTGATATTAAGAATAAGTGATATTATGATGAAGCTTAAATAAACAGCAAATCAATAATTTCATTGTTTCTCGTTTTGGAAGAAATCAATAATAAGGTTTCCAAATTCCCTATTGGATTCAACCCACCAAATTGACATCTTAAAATTTGTGACAAAATTCTACGTTACCATAAGAATGCATTTTTATATTAGATCTATAAACAGAGGAAACAAATACATTGAAAAACAAAAAGCCAACGAAAATTGTCAAAATTAAAGAAAATAAAATGTTTGAATTGTCACTTGATTTTGTATATATGTTTAGACACCACTTTTTAAAAAAATGCATTAAAATAAAAAAATAATAAAGAAAATACAAGAGTAAAACATTAAAATAGCATACTCCCCAATGTAAATACACAGTAAGTTCTACCTAAATGGCACCGCAGCGCCCTCTGTCACGTGGGAGAAAAATGTGCCAAACTCAAACATGGACAGGGTTGAAGACTTGTGTACCTGGGTAGAATGTATCTTACTAATACTAACAGCTGTTAATTTCTACTTACTTTCTTGTTATTTTTGTCTCGTCTTTTTTTCTTTTGTATTATTATTTATTTAGTCTTTTCCTATATACGTAGAGTTATCACTGATAATGTTAGAGCCCACTGGGGACCTAACAGGTCCATATGGTCATATTGGCACTATTGTATTGTATTAAATAAATAAATAAATAAATAAATAAATAAATAAATAAATAAAAATCAAAGTTTGAATAGAAATCCATTTAGAACTTGCCCATAACAACAGATACAAATGAGGTACCACTTTGTTTAGTTAGATGTTGTATTAAAATTTCTATGAGGAAAAGTGTTTTTGTTTGTTTTTTTTTTGTTGTTTTATTTTTCCTATTATTTCATCCGCAGTTTCGTGACTTGTTAATTTTATATTAGAAAACTAGAGCAATACCCTGCTTCGCTAGGGTAATTTTTTTATAACTAAACTAGCAGAGGACCCGGCGTTGCCCGGGATAATTACGCTTGTAGTTAAACAGAACAACCTCAAAAAGCTAAATTAAACCTCCAAATTGGTTAAATAATAACTCAATCACTACAATATAGAACGAAGGGACTACCCATTCTAAGAAAAATCCGAAAGGAAAGAATTTACCTTCAATGAAAACATCCATTCTAGATGATATACCGGAACTTGGTTTATCGAAAAAAAAATTTTTAAAGGCTCACAATGGAAGGATGCCTTCTGGTCGGAATAATTTTTTACTCACGTAATCTTACTTTAGATGTACACTTGATATTTTTGCAATTTCCTTTCTTCTTTCGATGTCTTGAAGTAAAAATTGGCCATTCATCACTTTGTGTAGTCTAGCGGTCGCCGATTCTTCTATTTACTTGCTTACTATTTGCTCAATACAGCACGGAGCTAAAGGAGTGCTTTCTCTATCGTCTTTCACTCTCTCTCAATAGTCTGCTAACTCTCCATTATCTCCAATTACTGATCATTTTTAAATTGATAAGTACTAAGAACTCTAGTTTCTAAGAAAAGCCTGATTAACAGGAATTTTATTGCACAAACTTTGCCTTTCATTGTTGGTCATGAGACATATATTGTTGGTCCGTGCAGAGTGTTTGTGAATTGCGTGTTGATACCATTGTTGATATCTATTGTTGCACAAACTTGTTGGTCATGAGATATTTTTCATTAAAATGCTCTGCCATAATCATGGATATCGATTTTTTATCGATAATTATTATTTTTCCGAAATCTGAGGTAGACAGTGACCTTCCTCATGGTTTGAAGGTCAAGTATGCAAAATTTCATCAAGATCGGAATAAAACTGTAGATTTGCATAAGAAACAAACAAACCCACAAACATCCTTCTTTATATATATAGAAAGATTTGACTTTTTTGTGCCAGCGTTGACTAACTGCGAAAAAAAGCGTTGCATGAAAAATGTCATATTTTTTTTGTAATTTTAACAAGAAATTAATCCTCCCGAGGAAGATATAAGAAAGTAGCGGAAGCCCTGAGTTCATCTATTTTTACCCCTTCATCTGCAATTTTTAACCCTTCAAATATTTTTTATCAAAAAATTTGATTTTCTCGAACGTAGTATTTAGAAAATATTAAAGAACTCTATCTTCTTTCCTTTCTCATCATTTTCGATCACATACCATATGTTGCCATAGTTCTAAGGGCAAGTGACTGCCACCCCCACAATTCGGACCCCACTGGAACAATTTAGCCCAAACAACATGGTAATACAGATTCCATATTTTTTTGATGATCCCATGAGCTAGAATATTTATAAACAATTAAAAGGAGCTTTATTAAGCTTAATTATTGATTTTGTTTCGATTTCTTGCATGAATGGGAGAAATCTGAAAAAAATCCCTGTCATAATTGGCGTCAAAAGATGTCAAAGTCATTATCACAGCATTCAACACCGCTAATTAAAATTTTAGTAAATTTTAGAAATAGGATCGATCCAGCAAGAGTGTATAGGTCAATTAACATTCGCCAACATATTGATGACCTGCAGTTAAAGTAATTATGTGTAATCCTAAGGCAACAGTCAATTCTGGATGAGTGATAATTCGATGGATCCCCGTTGCGTTCCGCATGATGAAAGGATGATAATGAAAGGGACAAACACAAACATCCATGCCCTCGGCGGGATTTGAACCCGCGACTCGCTAGTTTCGAGAGCGGAACGACCTGCGCCTTAACCCTCTCGTGCTGAAAAGTGCGCCATTTTCTAACACATTTGCATTGCAGTGAAGCACACCTCAGTCAACCTGGCCAGCCCAACCTGACCTTGAATGACTTTCTCGCCCATTTTCTCAAACTCTTTCAAGGGGAAGGGTGTGATTAAAAAATATTTTTAGACTAATGTGGTGTTGCTCTGTAGGGTGGCAATTTGAAATTTTTCTCTAGCTTTAATAGTTTTCGAGTTAGCAAATGGATGACCTTAAATTTGGGGGTCAAAGTCAAATTTGAGTGCGGCAATGAATCCCTCCCCCCCATTACCTATAAACTACACACATCAGATCTCGCCTACCTGGCAGCTTTGAGATACCTGCCATGTTACTAGATTTTTGGACACCCTGTATATTGTTTGTTATGACTGAAGCGTTACAGTTGGCCACTGAATGTTCAAACTGCCGTCCATTTTGCTACTGGCATTTTGCGCAGTCTTTTCTGCACGTTATTATTACAGCTCGTGAGGACGTCTTCCTGTATTAGCGTTGAGCATATCTTCCCTTTCTGAACTGACGGCAATTCTTGGTAGATAATTTCTTTTTAACCCTTCTCAGAAGAAGAAATCAAGGGGAGAGTTCGGTGCTATGCTATGGGTCCAACCCTATCCATCACAGGATAATGTTAAGGATAATGAAGATAAGTAATGTGCGGGGCAACCAACAAAATCACCAAATCCCAATCCTCGTCACTAAGAGCAGTTCAGATAGCACGTTTTCGTTAAAGTCGGCATACACTACTCGATACCGACAAGAACATCAGAGGTGACAGACTGCTTAAGCCACTAAAAATCATTCTGTAATGATGTGTACGATTTGGATATCAAACAGTATAATTTTGCTGACATTCTCTGCCATTTAACACCATCAACTTGTCAAACGCTTCTTCGTTGGAAAAAGGCATTTCCAGTTATAACTGTCGGTCTTGGTGGCTCAGTGGTTGCGTGATCGCCTCTGATGCCCGAGTACGCGGGTTCGACGACGGCCGAGGAAGACGAGGATTTGTTCAGGGGGGAATATCCTGAGAATACGCACTTCCTTGTTACCCGCGCCATCTGTTGACGGGAATTACAAAGCAAAAGCAGAGAATTTCAAAAGGACTTAGGAAAGCGGTGCTTTCCCGTGGGAAAGAGATATTTTTCCGCGGTAAAAAGTAGCCTATGTCACTCTCGAACCCTCTGACTATGTCCATACAAAAAACCACATCAATCCGTCGCTCTGTATCGACGTGAAAGAAGGACAAACAAGCACATTTTCATATTTATAATATTAGTATGGATGGAAGATTGCTGGAAAAAAACATTTCATACAAAAGTTGTTTCTTTTTCCAAGATCTATGCAATGATACCCTAATCGAGCTATGTTCCCATTTGGTATACATCCCTCAGTAAAACTCTAAAGTCATCAAAAACTTGCTGAAGATGGAATTCCATTTGCAGTGTTTCTGAGGCTGTGTCTGAAGGGGATAACGAATAGATTAGCTACATTTTGCTCATTACGCCTTATCTTCATCTTGCTATGCAGGCAGAAAACAGTTGTCTCCACTTAGTTGGATGGATGCGCTTTTTTCCTCCTAATTTACATGTGGCGTGTTTGCATCTTCAAAGGTTCTTTGTGAAAAAAAAATTCTTCTTTATTATTGTGCCTTCGTGCTTTAAGCACTTAGTAGGCGTATTGTAATATATTTTCCTTTGTACATATATAAAAGTTTCTGCACTCATTATGAGTCAGATGTTTGTAATATATCGTCTTTAACGTCAGAAGCCATTACGTTACCGGTTCGCTTTCATTTCATTATCTTGAAGTCCTTCTCGTCTTTCCCTGTTGTTGAGGCATTTTTGACGACGTTTCACGTTCCTATTCTGGCGCCAACTTTTCTTCCGTCCAATCCTTTCATTAATAAAAACGTCTCTCTTTTCTTTTCCTAATTCTTTTTTCTTCTTCTTCTTCTTCTTCTCTTTTTCTACTTTCTCCCCTTTCTTCATCAGCGAATTTTTGACGTTGATTTCTCCGTCTGCTGTTGCCATCAATTAACTAGAGTCTTGTGATTTAGAAGTTTATACGCCATTCTCTCGCCCGTCTATTCTCTTTTTCTATTCTACCCTTCGTGTTTTTTACTTGTCGGCAACTTTTAATCCTCGCTTCCAAGACTCTAATTTATGACTACAATCCTTCTCGTGGGAGGATAGGAGACTGGTTGAGGAATTTGCATTATATGTCAAGAATCCAATCAAGATCCGTATTCGTACAAACGTCTATTTTCATAAGTTATTTTTAATTTCATTAAATGTATTTTTCTTCTTAATAATAACAAGGTGCAATTAAATTTTGTTTCTGCGTATCATTTGCTTCTCCCAACAAAAAAATCTATTGAATTCCCGTCTCTCCCTTTGTTGACTAAAAACTCCAAATGTTGAAACAAACTTTGACAGCCGTTTTGGTACTTCAAAAGAAGTACTTCAAATATAGTTCTTCGAATAAGAGTACTTTAAACTCTGACGTCAAGCAGTCAAGCTATGACGTCACAAACTGCTCCTCGCAATCAAAACTCCGTAGACATAAAAGGAAATCAGTTGGGGAAACGACCAAATCACGTGTTTCGTCCAGCCGAATGCAATCAAAATGCGATGTGCACAACTACATGTTACAGCAGTCCTAAATACAAAATTTCAACATTCTACGCCTATCCGTTTTTGAGAAATGCGAGACACACACACACTTCACGAACGTACAGACGCCACGACGAAACACGTAAAAATGAGTTCAGCGATTGTCTAAATGTATACTTCCCTTGAAATCTGAAAACTCAAATTTTTCGTGATTACAAGGAAGTAAAAATGGCTATATAAACAGAAATTTCGGTAAAGCCTGGAACGATTCAAGTGACCGCCAGAGATCTCCGCTTCCATTTGTGCTTTTATTATTTAACTAGATGGGTTCCACCAAAACATGATGGTAAACAACTGTCCATCTTATTATTAATCTCCATCCTTTAATTAAAAAAAATTAGGAAAAAAATATTCGAACACCAAGGTATATAGAATAAGGTACCGCAACTTTGGCTGGCGAGCGCAATTCGCGGACAAGCGTCGCTTCGTCTGACGTCACGAAACAGAAACCAGTAATTGACGATCGCTTTAGATAATAGCGTAAAATCGAAAACACTAGTGGAAAATTTCGAATAATTTCTTTTTATTTGACTTAAGGACTTAACTAACTAAACGATTTAATTAATTAAACAGAATAAACGACTTACTTTAATTGAAATTTAAAAAGTTTTTTAACGCTGGATGCCTCCGTTAGTGAAAAATAAAATCAGGCTTGGTTGCTTATAAAACAAGAAGTAAACAGAGCCTAATGAACACCAGGCTATGGTAAACACTCAAATTAAATTGGAGATAATATATTTATTTACAACAATTTATTAATGTGTGGATAATTTGTTTCACAACAGTGGAAATTTCTATTTTCTTCGCCGACGTCGGAATTTTGAATCCTACCGACTGATTTCTGATGATAGTTTTGCAATTCTTTCTTTGGCTCGTTTTAAAATCTCACGTTTCTGATAACGTTTATGTCGATTTCATAGTTTAGGTGATGTTGTTGATGGCATATGCGTTACATTTTCCCCGGTATTGGCAGCGTTTGCTCTTGTATGTGATGATATTTCAGGATTCAGTGATAGTACTGCTCCCTTCTTCAACCTTTTCACTTGTGGGAGATCTAATAGTTCATTTTTCAAATCACGCTCATAGTCTGAAGGTATGAAATGTGCTGAACAGATTTTGATATAATTTGGATTTATTCTGTCATCTTTTGGAATTGAATGATAAATTATGTTTACTGTTTTTCTCGCATGATTTGAACAAGTGGCAACTGAGCAAGAGGAGGTATTTTTGATATTTTCACATAATTTTTACTACACGAATTATTTAGTTCTCGAAAAACTTGCGATTCACGGTTCTTGACTATCGATTTAAAAAAATTATTCTAATTAATGGAAAATTAAGCCTAAAATGAGGTATTTACGGTTTAATAAAGATTGAAAAAGTTTGAATTTAATGAAGAAATGTAAAAGACGGCAGGAGAAAGAATTGGATGCTGGGATCGGTGCAGCAACCTGTGTCAGACGTGAACTTTGGCGATCCGTGGTAACGAAACGCGAGCTGGGTAACAAAGCCAGGCTCTCCGTCTTCAAATCTATCTTTATCTCCATTCTCACCTAAGGTCATGAGGCTTGGGTAATGACCGAAAGAGTGTGATCGCGGGTACAAGCGACCGAAATGAGATTTCTGAGAGGTGTGGCAGGTGTTACCCTACTAGATAGAGTGTACAGCAGCACAATAAGGGAATCTTTAGGTGTTGAGCCGCTACTTCTCCGCATTGAGAGATCTCAGATTGCCTATTGGTTAATCTATTCGGTTTTGGAGGCCTGCTGGTTAATTTTCTGGATCTTAGAGTTCTATTAAATATCTTCCGGATTTTGGAAGTCTAATAAAGCATCTTTCGTGTTTGGAGGCCTTTGAAATAATTTTCCGGATTTTGAATTTCTACCAAAAGGTCTTCCGGATTTTGGAGTCCTATTATTAGTATTTTGGAGGTCTATTGATTAATCCTTTGGAATTTGGAGGCTAATAAAAATCTTCTGGATTTTGGAGACTTGTTGGCGAAGCTTGCGGTATTTGGAGGCCTCTTATTGAATCTTCCGTCTTCTTTTGGAGGCCTGTTAGATGCTCATCCGGATTATGGCGGCCTGTTGGCAAATGTTCCGGATTTTGGAGACTTGTTGGTTAATCTATAGGATTTTACAAGTAAGGGGGGGGGGATAAAATGTAGAATAGTTACGTCCCTGTCGTGGTGTTGCAATTTTTACAAACATGAGTTTTGTGAAAACTTTCTAAACTTTTGAAACGCACTTGTAATTGTTTGTGATTGTTGTGGTATATTAAAGTCATTAATTTTTTTTTTAATCTTTCCAGGTTACCTCCGCAATACATCTACCCGTCCCCTTACATAGCGTCACCAGGTTTGGTGCCATTGCCTCACACTCCCATCTCACCAGCGGCTGCAGCAGCAGCGGCGGCGGCAGGCCAATTCTACGATTACCCAGCCGCTTATCCAGGCCAATATCCAAATGGGTTCGACACTTATCCATATCCGTCAGCTCCAACGACTTCCGGCTTCGTAGCTCCCGGATACACTTACACTCTACCGCAGCCGGTCCCTACAGGTGCTCCGGGGCCGTTTCCCCTACCCTACACCGCTCAGCCTCAGATCCAGGAAGCCAGAATGCAATAAGGAGAGCTTTGACGTATCAGTGGAAAATTTAGGTATTAGAGGACCTTTAGGGGATATACGAGATATTATCATCCATGTGGACTTTGGGTTGCTTCATTCCTCACGTAGTTGTTGGATAAGTCCAGGAATCGAAAACCCATCAGCATAATAGATTCTCGACTGTGTCTCACAATCATTTATTTATTAATCTACTTTTATTATTTATTATCAAGTTACTCTAATATTCCAAGAAAAGAAGAAAAAAAAATATATGTATAAAAACTTTTTAATATTATTTCTCAAATATAATAATAATAATAATAATTATAATAATAATAATAAATAATAATAATTCTCTGTCAGAAGAAAATGTTCCTATTTGGAATTCTGTCCACCACCAATAATAATAATACCAAAGTCAGTTTCTGTCGATTTCTCTTCAAAACTGTTGTTCTTAGCGTCACCGAGGAAAAGACAGAAACCCTTGGACTAAGAGACTTATATTCTCTCCATCTCTTGTATATTATTAAACGTAATATAGCATAAGAATAATAATAATAATTACAAATCTCTCTCTCTTCTATATTCTATTTTTAATGTTTTCTTAATTATTATTTTTTTTTTTTGTTGGATCAATGTTAATTAATTATTAATTAAGAAAAGAAACTTGTTAACGTTTGTCGGTAAGATGTTCTGTGCTCGTCCGTTTCAAATCATAAAATGATTATTAATTTTATTATTTTCATTATTTTGGATGTCACACGACAAGTTTATTATTTGTACATTTTTGCTAGGATGATATTTAAGTTGGCAAAAGTTTGGTTGACTCGCGCAATTATTGCGGGCAACCAAGAAAATACGAAGGAAGAATACCTGTAGTAGTGGCCGTTTCTTTTATTTTTTATTTTTAATTTATTAATAATAATAATACTTTTTTAATTTAAAATGAATCTCTACTCAGATGACTGTGATTTTGAGTTTGAGAGCCATAGAGAAGATTTCACTTAAGTAATTGCTTATTTATTTTTATATTTATTATTCAAGATTTCTTATTTATTCGAATCCCCATGAATGATTGTTTTTCTAGGTTGTGGACTTTCACCTTTGCTCATTGTTTTAATATATAGCATTTTTCACATCCTTGCTAGCCCCTACTCATAATCATCTCGCTAAAATCTCATATTTCATGATTCTAGCACGAGTCATTTTCAAAGAGAATGTTGAGAATGGCTGTGCATCGCATGCATATTTAATCAAATTTGGAAATGGGCCTTCACATTATATGCAGCTAGATAAGTAGATATTAATAATAATAATAATAATAATAATAATAATAATAATAACAAGACAGCAGCTACAAAAACTTACAGAAACTGACGAATGTCTGACCGGAAGGTCACAATCTTCATTTCATTGTTGCAGGAGTTATACAGACAGTTCTCGACTTGGTTCGTTTCTAGAATATCTTCTATGTACTTCGAATTTAACGTAGTCGGACAACACTTACGGAACCCATTCTCCTTCAATGCATGGCCTAACCTACCTAAAAATGGTAAATACTGAAATAGAAATCCCAAATACATAAGAACACTATGCCCACGCAGAAGGCTTTAGTATTGCTATTTTCCCTACTTGCCTGTGGGATGTATGAATTTTTATGAATAGTGAAGTTATCAAGTCGGGAACTGTCTGTAATATCGATTTTTAGGCCTAACGTCTTTTAAAGATGTTTGATATGGATTAGATTGGTACCAAAGAACGGAATAAGGGAACTGCGCCAAATAAGGCCCACCTAACCAAAATTATTTTTTTCCGAAAAAAATATTCACTTTAGAACAAAAAGTTTTATATGAAAATTGTAACCACTTCTAACATACATTAAAAAAAAAATAACAGTGTAACAACTAAAAATGAAATAGGTTTTAAGCACAATGGGATTTTTGTGAACGTCTATGACTGGACCTTATTAGGTGCATTATAAGGCCCACACTGATAAGTTATTATTCGAGTACTTTTGAGTAAACATTAACTTTTTTAGAGCGAACAATATTTAAACCACATACTCCTTATTAGGACTCCACAACGATGCTTACAAAATCAACTCCATAGGCCTAACGAATCACGCTGTCATAAATATATTAACAGATTCTGGTACTTCAAGCCATGCTCTAATAAACTGCCGCTTTGTTATTGAATTAATTTAAACGTTCTTCTGTAATTATCACCTTTAATATGTTCAATTTTTATAACTCTTTGTTAACAACAATCGTGGCTGCGCCGCACGCCAAGGCATGTAGCTTCTTGTAAAGGCCCGTAGTGCCATCTAGCGAGAAAATTAATAACTAAATGGATTTTTAAGCGGTGGGCCTTATTTGGCGCAGTTACCTTACGACGTTGTTGCATAAGTTTATTGCCAGATGCTAAATATAGTCCCTCAGAATGTTTAATAAGTTACATGGGAGATATATCATTATGGTATTGTATAAAGTCGAATTTTTTATGCTAATGGCTATTTTGAGCTTGTATGACCTTGTTGCTACTTTAATATTCAGCTTAATAAAGATCAAATTCAATAAATGCAAAGGTCTTCAATCCATCAACTGGCAATCCGTAATGCAAGACGTAATTTTGATGTGGTATCTTCAGATATAAATAACATACTAAGACTGTTAGGCCTACGATATAATCGAGTAAATCTTAATATATTCCCTCCTAATTAAATGCTAGCTGCAATAACAACAACTCATTTGAAATTCACACATAGTAGTCACTAACCGATATTTCATATTATTCACGCATCATTGAATATCATGAACTTTTAACATCATCATTAATATAAATGTGATAATAGTTAATGAATGAGATGTTCACATGTAAAAGAGTAGTAGAATTGTTCCTATCAATGGAAATGGGGGAAAAATTTTATTTTAAAAAATTACTTCGTGATAATTTCTCTATGTGCAACAACTAAGTAAATAGAGGAGAGAAGCTTAGAGAATATATTTTTTGTTATTTATTTAAAAAAAAATACAATTGTATAAAAATACTATACTGTACGTTAATTTTTTAGATGTAGATAAGAAATTACTTACACTCGTAAGCCTATAAATGTATACATAATATATATATATATTCTTATACTTTTAAGGTTTATTGCTCAAATTGTTAGTCAGTAGTTACAGCATTTGGCAGACAAATATTGCCATCAAAGACGTGTCCCTGTTTTTATTATTCTTATTATTTATAAATTCTCTATTGTTGACTGATCACGATATAAAATGTGTTTCCAAGGAGAAAGTCTTTGGTTTTTGGAGCAACTTTGGTTTGTCTGTCAAATCCTGTAATCGAAGCACACGGAGTTGTAACAGAAACTGACCTCCGTAAAAAACCCCTTAATCCCCTTTTGTTTGTCTTTTGTCCTTTATATATATATTGATCCGTCCTTCTATGTGTCCGTCCAGAACTTATTTCAGTAGTAATAATAATAATAATTTATAATATCGACCTGAATGTAAGCTCGTTTGTTGTTTATTTCTTAACAAAAGTGAAGGCGCAACTTTCTATTGCATTATAATAAAACGTTTCGAATGACACATTTTCAAACACGATATTCAAATTTTCTAAATTTATAGAAGAGATAAGAATTAAGACTTTGGCATTCGTGATGAAACTACTACTCTAGTCCGAAATCGTCAAATCCAGAAGTTTCCAATCTTAGAATATTTCTCGGTAAATTTTCAAATAGTATGATTTTGAAATAAGCTCAATTATTACGAATGATCCATAGTATTAGTATGCTTTTCTGCCAAGTTTGGATTAAAGAGGTTCGACAATTGAAATTCATCCAGTTTCATATTTTTTGTGCTTCACGATAACCAGAAAGTTAATAACAATTTGGATTCATATATAAAAAGAATTTGAAAATATGTCTGCTAAAGAAATTTACACTCAGAAAGGTCTGTATTGGAGAAGCTCGAATAGTTTTGAGATACATCATGTTAATTGAAAGTATGGTCAAAGTAGGAATGGCTGTGCTTAGTTGATAGATGTTAGTAAGAAAGGCTTAGTGGTGAATCAGTTGTCAGGGATGCATGGATTTTGTACGTGAAGATGAAAAGTGTTGATTGGGCATTTGTTCTCACTTTGTAAGTAAGCAAATGTAGGGTGGCCAGGTGCTCCCATTGAAAAATCAGAGGACAAAATCGGACAAACTGAGAGTTTTCATAAAAGGGTAAAAAAACTGAATACCAACAGCCTGTTGCTGACCTAACATTGATACATCACCTAACTTGGTCATAATTTAGGGCTTATTATTGGCAGAAATACGATTAACAATTGACGACGTTAGGTGATGTAACAATGTATAACGATTCTGTGGTGCCATATGACTAGGGCGTAATGTCATGATAATCAATTCCAAAGTTGTCCAATCAGAGACTTCTTAACGTTAACCTTTCATTTCGATCGCAATTTTTTTCGGAAAAAAACCTGCCAAATTTGCGGTTCGACCTCAAAATAAACCGAACAGATGACTCAAAAACCGGACACCTGGCCACTCTAAGCAAGTGACATTGATCAAATTATTAAGTGTAACACAATTTTTATCTTTGGGTAGTAAGGATTATTTACTAATTGCATAAAAAATGATTAGTTCTTCCAGCAGACTTTGCTTTTGTAACAAGACAATGATATTTTCAAATTTACCTTATTTCTAAAGAGAAAACAGACGAATTCACTTGTTTCATTTAGATATTAGTTTGTATCTTATATAACTTAAAGTGATAATTTTAAGGATTAAAGAAGCAGTATAAAATACCAGTAGAAATACAATAATGGTTACCCAAATACCTTGAAATTTGAAGGGGAAAAAATTACTAAATATCCAAACCATCAGCGATGAGGATCCCGCATATGAAAATCCTGGGAAATCAAATTTTAATTTTGCTATTTGCCATTCACCTTTAATACCCCAATAATAAAATTTTAAAAATTAATTTAGAATTTTTACTTTTCACTGAATTGGTACATAATTTTTAAATTTCTTCATTTTAACGTATTTCTTTGAATAAACGCCGCGGCGCTTATTTGTTTTCTTAATAAAATTGCCTTACATTTACCTTAATAATAAAATTTGCGGCGTTTATTTTTTATGTTGCGGCGTCTATTTGAGGGCGGTGATAAAATGGGAGCAGCTATTATTTAAAGAAATACGATATGATCTTAGTCCTTAATATTATGATATTGAGATTTACCAATTAATTTATGTTACTAATTTAATTTTAATGTTCATATTTCCTGGGTTTTTTGTTTAAATCGCTTTCAGGCAAGCCAGTTCCTCTTCACCTTAAAATTCCATGATATTACTTCCTTGTAAGTTGTTTGATAATGCTAGAACACATTGAAATAGCTGTCATATAGAAACAAGCTGTGAAAATGAGATTAAGACGTTTTATAAAAGATTTCTAAACCGACTACATAATAAAAACAAAGTTAGCTATTTTCTATATTTTTGAGAATGTAATGAATTAGGAAATAACACTTAGAAACAAAAAATAATTTTAAAAAAAATGTTACGCAGTGTTATCTCTGCATGCCGAAGTCTGTTTATAAAGGAAAATTAAAAAAAAAAAACGTTAACCATCACTTTTTTTCGGTTCATCTTCCACAAAACAAATCTTGACTCCAATTCAAATAACTTTTGAGCAAGAGGCACATTCGAAATGAGCATTATTCTCCTTTGTTTTTTTTTTGTTTTTTTTTTGAATAATTTTTTTTCGAACTAATCCTTTCCAAACCTCCAAGTCACGGGTTTCTGCGTTGGTGTCTCTGGCAGCCACCTTAGCAAGTCGCTACCAATTAGCACAGCAACGACCTCCGAAAAGCCGGCGTGGGTTTTGGCGAACGGCCCGACGCCTAGTATGTCTAAATTTTTTTCTTCTTCTTCTTCTTCTTCTTTCCTCCCTTCCTTTCCTCTCTGCCAGCGACATAACAATTCGAATAGACTGTCTTTTCTGTCGTTTAACTCGATGCCAAATGAAGCTTCCTCAGCTGATAAATTCCAGAGCACGGCGGCCAAGACTTGTCTGCGCTGGTGCTCTGCTTCCTCCCCTTTTCGCTAAACATTCTCAATCCCGCTTGGATTAACCGCAATTATTCAAGGACTTAAGCTCTGTATTCATGCGAAAACGCATAGTCAAAGAATCTTAACATTTTAGACAAGAATGTATTTTGAAGTATTGCTAATCTCGTCTTCAAACAAACTCATTGCTGCATAAGCATTTTGTACAAAATTTAACCTGCTAAAAGCTTCTTCAGCAATTTTTCATATTTCTAATATCTCTCTACTAAATAGTTATTTAAATTCCATAAAATTTTACTCATTGGTTCTCCGCAAGTTTATTTAAAAGCTCAACATAATTTCGTTCGATATTGCACTTAAAGCCGTCAAAATTGAAAAAGCTGGAAGAACTGCGTAATTAAATTAATTAAAGAATTAATTATTGATGATCTCGGTTGGAAATGCGCGTCAGTCCAGATTTTTACTTTATTTTGAATTTGAAAATAATTATTTAACACTCCAGAGGTAGCGCGGGTGTTTGTAACACGGGTGGTGGCGCGCGGTCTGTGAGACCGCATTTTGAAACTTCTTTTTTTTTAATGTTCAAAAATGAAATTTATGAATGTTTTTTATATATCATTTAATTTACCTCAAAAAAAAAATTCAATATTGTTTAAAAAACGCAACTTTTAGAAAGAAATTTAAAAACCCTTCTTTTTCCGTCAAAATCAAACATGAATATTTCAGGAAAGGCATTAATAAAAATAACTTCTCGATGTTCAAAATTATTTTATTCAAAACTAATATAAGCGGAGGTTAAATATATATTATAAAATTATGTTTATAGAAGAGTTTATTGCTCGTGAAATTCAGAAAACAGCATTAGTATACTTGCATTATTATTATTATTTGCGGTTCGCTCCAAATATTTGCTTTCAAATAAAAGTTTCTAAGTAGGAAAATATTATTAAACAAGAAATATATTGAAAATTAACTGAAGAATATGTTTAGGTAATACAAAATTAAAAAGAAGTTAAAAAAAAACTAACTTTTACATCAATTTATTTTAGTAACGAAGTTGGTGGCACGCGGTCCCTGAGACCGCACGTCCTAAATACATGTATATGAATCTAGGGAAGAAATCGTGATTTATGTCATACTAACTTCTAGAAGGGTCCAAGTTGGGAGAATACAGAAGTGGTCATTTGTTTCTTTTAAATTCATAAGATATTCACAAAAATGTAGTGATGCGGTCCCTGAGACCGCGCGCCACCTTTGGAGTGTTAATTTTTCAAATATCTTAGTTTTTCGTCTCCTTACACTTCCTTTCTTCTCAAACAATAAGGTAGAAGAATATTGACAATTTTTTCTTATCATAGCTTAGAATATATTAGCTTTCCTATTATTATTATATTTTTTAAAATTTTAATCACATACATAATTGATAATCAAATATTTGCGAAAACTCTGAGTTTTAGTTTAGCTCTGAACTGCATTTAACGCTTTCAAAATTCACGACAAAGAAATAAAATAAACTGAAATGCTGATTTCCTAAACCCAATTTCTCCATTGAAAAACTGATTATTCGGGAATCTAGAAAAAGTGTAATGATATTATATACAGGGCGTATCAGGTTCGATGGTCATAAAGTATCTAGCGTTGTTCTCCGCAAAATTCTAAGCATAATTTTCCTTATTCATTTTTCAAAATTCTCAAAAAAAAATGCTTGAAATCGTTATCCAAACTTTGGCTATTATGACGTCAGAAGGCTATTCAAAGTGGTTCCTGGCTATTATAGCCAAACTTTTTTTTGAGAATTTTGAAAAATGGATAAGGAATATTATGCTTAGAATTTTGCGGAGAACAACGCTAGGTACTTTATGACCATCGAACCTGTATATTTCTGAAAGAAAACCGATTATGCACTTAACGACTATAAGAGTTTTATTGCATTACGTAGAGAGGGCCTTCAAATGCTTTTAATATTAATTAGTAAAAGTTCTAATATTCTAAGTTTCATCATTATAACATTGCAATTGTCAGAAAGCAGAGGAAGAACTGGTAAACAATTTGCTAACCTTCTTCAATTCAGAATATTTATTAATTTCATCCAAAATCACAGCTGAATTCTTCATATCGCTGTAGCTTGTAGGTATATGATTTCCTACTAACTTTATATTCAATAAAATTCAATATTTCGAAATGTATTCTTGCCCAACCACTTTGCAACCTGAAATTTCGCTAAACTTTCCATCGAATTCAATGGTACCTAAGATTACATAAAAATCGCTTTTCATCACTAACCTCTAAACTTCATTTTTATATCATTTCTCTTACTATCTATTCAAATTTCATTGTCTTATCAGTTTACAAAAACTAATGCTTTGAAGGGTTAACAGTTGGAAAGGAAACTAGTTAATTTCGGCTTTGCCTATCCACACGTTACTCGGCATGAATTCCTCAATCAATATCTCACCTTTGGGACTTAATTGGTATTTTTAGCTTTACAGAACAATGAAGTTCCTTTCTGAAGGGCGTGTTGATCAACATTTATCGGGTTTGCGAATAAAGAAAGAATGGTAGTCCCCCCCTTTCATTGCGTGCCTTTTCCAATTCATGGCCTTGGGATTTGTTTACCTACTATTCTAATTATAAGGGTTAGTTGTTGTTGATCGATTTAAGTTTTTTGGACAACGGGGTATTTATAGTGCGAACGCCTAAAGAATTTTCTAAGTCAAGTTTGTAACTTGGACGTAGAATCGATGGAAAAGTTCTTAGAGGTTTTGTGGGTTTCCACTAAGCTCCGAATGTATTTATATTTCCCTAGTTAAAGCAAATATATTGAATGCTAAGAAACATAGATCCTAGTCAAATCGAGCAAAATGTTGAGAGTTTACAAAATGCTCTTAATGAAGCTTAGATTCTCAAAACCACAATGTGACATTTAAAGCACGGTCTTATTTCAAAATTTATTATTGAAATGCTTTAATTGTAACCTCAAAGTCATTTGCTATTCTATTATATAAATATGTTAAATCTATACAAGTTAACACCAATTACTCTATTGTGTGTACATATCGATTTAGTAACAAATTGGCTTTCTATAACAAACAAAGTTTAGGTTTAATAGCTTCAGCTTTACATAAGCTTATGTTTAAGTAGGTAACATACACACACATCAAGCAATTTATTATCGCTTTTGCGTATAACAAATTGAACCGACTTCTAATCAATTATTATAGAAAATGATGTTATTTTCTCTCACTAATATCAGTTTAGCCATCATCATCATCATCATTCATGTATTCTAGCGTTCTAGTCGGTGACCAAACAGATTTTAAAAATTAATGTCTACATTGAATTCACGTTCTGAAAATAGCGCCGCTATCGATTTTGAACCGAGTGTCTATAAAGTTTTCAGACCAAATAAAATATTTAATGGAATTACAAGTGAAGTTGGATATATGTGAAATATTTTATAACTCATGATGTTAAGTAAATTTTAGAGTTAGCGAATTTCTGCATATGAGAAGGCGTGGGAAAATCGGATTGGTAATGGGAAGTCCAACAGAAAGTGCCTTTAAATTTGTGATTTTATTCATCATAATCATTCGAGAGCTCAATTTTATAAAAATTCATTTTAGCCTCCTCTTTTACCATCATCATCATATCGACTTTCTTAAATGCGTGATAAGTAATTGTTGTAAAACAAAACCAAATATAATCTATTGAAGATGGATATATAAAATTAAGTGTCCTTAATAATAATAATAATAATAATCCATTGCGCCTTCACTTACACATCGAGAGATTAAGTTCTGTGACAGTGTCTCCTGAGTATGTGTCTTGTTATAATAGATAAATAAAATGTAAATAAATGTCCTTTGTTCTATAAATGTATTCTATGTCTTATAGTTAGTCAATTCAAAATAACATATACAAAAGAAATAAAATAAACGCCGTAGAATAAATGTTATTGTTAACGTAACTCTATAGTTATTATGTAAAAAAAAATACTCCCAAGATTTTATTATTCTCGTAGTTCTATATTTTAAATGTCTGTAAATTTAAAAAAATATATATTAATTTTTATCGTTTCTCTTCCTTTACTAGGAAAAATATTTATTAATAAATAATAATAATATTAATATTAATAATTAATAATAATAATAATAAATATCTTCTATTGTTAGAAATATCTCATTTATTAATTTAAAAAAAAATTACTGTTCTCATATTAATGATTATTATATTTCTATAAATATATTTATAATCTCTGTATTACATTCATGTTTTATAATATTAAGTTAATTTATGTAATTTTAAGATACGTTATGAAGAAGGGAATTAAGTTCGAAGCAGATGTACTTAAATTAATTAATTAAATAAATAAATCGAGGCTCAATAGCCAATCTTCTAATGATGGGTTTCTATTTTATTTAAAGTTTCATATCATACGAGGGGTGTCCAGAAAATAAGTTCCGTTTTGTTATGTAGGCTTAAAAAGGTGAGTAATGCGAAATCCGGCAACGTTGCGTGAAAGAGAACGGTCTTGTGAAGGAATACGGGATAAGTTAGCTCAGTCGCTCGACTAATACAGTCAGGAGAGGTATTGCAAATGGCGTCCTCCAGTTCTGTTCCCGCCACCATTGTTTCCAAGCCGCCTCGGATCGTTGTGCGCGGTTTCAAGTCAATGGACATTCACCAACAGCTTGGGATGTGTATGGACATTCCCGCCATCATTGTTTCTGTGTATGGAGAGGGTGTGCGCCTCCTCCACGACAATGCTCGGCCTCATGTCGCTCGTGTCACCACTCAGCTTCTTGAGCAGTTTGGATGGAATGTTCTGCCCCATCCACCCTACTCATCCAATGATTTGGCCCCTTCCGACTATCATCTGTTCCCGAAATTAAAGGAGAAATTAGCGGGAGAACGCTTCAGCTCTGACGAGGAGGTCAAGGAAGCAGTCAACAACTGGACAAAAGAGATGGCGGCAAGCTTTTACAAGGACGGGATTTCAAAGCTCGTTTCCAGGTATACAAAATGTAATGAGATCGGTGGGAATTATATAGAAAAATAATACATATATTGAAGTACAATTCTTGTAAATTTCATTTTTTTTCAACAAACGTCGATTTTTTTAAAATAAACGGAACTTATTTTCTGGACACCCCTTGTATTTTGTTGACCAGTGCCGATATGAAATTATGAATTAAAATTACAGCTGTATTGGCCAGAATAAAACGCCAAAATAAATAGTAGATAACATATGTGGGTTAATGTTCACTATCTGCACAACGCGCGATGACTTATCATGCAGGCAAGGTAAATGAATTTATTTTTTAAAGACTGGGGGGCGCTGCCCCCCAGACCCCCCTCTAACGAACTGATATATACCCCCTCTTCTCGTTAGAAAAATTTCATTTACCTTGGTCGCATGATCAGTCGTCGCGCGATGTGCAGATAGTGAACATTAACCCATATGTGATCTAAAGTTTCCGGACACTCCTCCAAAATAATGTAATGCATCCTCCTTTACATGGCTATGATGTTAGTGTGAGGGAGGATCGAAAAGTAAAGCATAACAATTTTATGGAACACTGTTTTGGTCCGGATGTTCAAAGTTGGCAAATTGATAGTTTCAGTCTTTTGCAAGAGATAGCAATGGGCGATAACTACGAGTAAAAATGCGCGTTTGGTAGCATCTTCAACTTGTGAAGAACAGCGAGATGTGGGCCAAACGAAAAAATGCGAGTGCAGATGACCTTTGGTTCCGATGAAGAGGTAAAATCAGGCGTGTGCAGATGACAATACAACCAGAATACGAAGTTTTATGAACCTCTATTGTTTCGTTTTCGCTTATTATTAAAAATGTTGCCACAAAAAATTGTTGCGCGTTACTTTTCGATCCTCCCTCGTAGAAATATGCCTTACAAGACTCGTTTGTGATTCGTATCTATGCAATATGGGGACTAAACGAGGCTAAACAAGATTATCGACTTCATCCTCGCGTCATCGAAACTTACTTGAACACATCGTTCAAGCAAGGAATAGTCTGGAGATATCGCCCAGACTATTGAGATCTTAACGTGCGTCCGACCACGCAAAGATATCGCACCCCACACTTTCACAGACCCCAATCCATGCTTGACAAACGCATCTCGTGGCCTGAAATAATTTAACAGATCTGTTCGACCACATAACCTGTCCATATTGTTCTATATGGTTGAGACATTTCCCATCTGTGCGTTTGTGTTTTTTGGACAGCTGGTGGTCATCGTTAGAACTGTGCATCTACGATTACGATTAAAAGCATTTTATCTCTTGACTCGTCTACATTACTTCATTCTCGTTTCAAATTAGGAGTCCTTATTGTCAGAAAAAAGTTTTATTGCAGGCAGAGACTGATCATTTTTTGGACATGCTGAGCGAACTAGTCGTTACTTTTTGGACAGGATATTCACGACTGCTCTCGAACAGTTGTGAACACGATCTGAAAGTTCCATTGTAGCTCCATTGTTAAAAAGTGGTTAATGGCAAAAAAGCTCGGTGGTGGCGCTCGTTAGCAATGAGAGCACCTTGTAGAAAATTTGCTGCGATTTACGGCCGTGCACCGATCTCTTCAAGAATGGATGCTCACTTCGTTTAACATTATCTATAAATCACGGTCTAGACCGTGGTTGTGAAACATCCCTAGTTTCTGTACTCTGTGTACCAATGTTGGAGTCCCCAGAGCACCAGGACATTTCCAGAAAGAATGGACAGTTAAAACGCACTTTCTCCTTCATAGTGATCCACTCTTTATGAATTTATTAAACTCTCCTATTTGTGGACAAGGATTAGGCCGTTGGTCCCTTTTCACTTCAAAAAATTATGCAGCGCGCAATTTTAAAGGCCGGAATAGCCACTCTGCAATGAATGTTCATAATATGTTTAGGGTCAGAAACTTTCAACCTTGACTTCCATGACTTTCAACCAGTGATCTAACCTTTGATTTCCACTGTTCGATTTTGAAGATGTCTTACTTTATGCAGGCTGCTAAAACAGTTCATCACAAGATCGGCTGTTTTTTCATCCTGAGGCGCGCTCCAATCATCCATTCAACCGGATGACTGAGAAGTCGGATTCAGATTAATTTGGATGAATCAATTCTTTAATTTAGAAGAATCAAGCATTTTAAATTAAAACTCATCTGTATTCATTCTTGAGAGATACTTCAGCATTTTCTCCAAACACCGCTAAATAGTTCACAGGAATATTACTAAAATCTAAAACACGCCCAATATGAATAGAGTGTGTGAATTAATAAATTATCAGCACATCAGAGAAATTTGTCTTCTTTGACAAATTCAAATTTATTTCAGGAATTTTATTGATATCTAAAACAAAAAGACTCATCACACATGACAATACTCTCATATATCATTGGAAATATTTCAATTAAAAAAAAGTGTTTGCTTAGCTGGGACTTTCTAATGACTTGCCTTATCTTATCCATCATTCATTACAAGTTGGCTTTGAAGGATGTCGTCACCTAATTGTTGACTCACCGTTGGCAGTGGAGGAGCATTCCTTTCACTTCAACTTGGTGCCAAAGCTTCTTTGGAAATCTAATCCTTCCACAGACTTCGACTCTGAATTCGTATAGGATAAGTCCTTATTTCTTAATTTTGATTAGGTATTGGTTAAAACTCAGACGAAGCCATGAGGGAAGGAAAGCTTATAAAAATTGAGATTATGAAGTGTAAATGAAGAGTTAGTCAAACTTTTTTTAATACAGTTGACCCCGATTAATCGAAAAATCAAATAACATGGATTGCTACTACCCATTCTTAAAAAAAAAATAGAATATTATTTAAAATTTAGTTTTCATGGTTTCGTGTGTTAATTTTAGTGCTAATTTTAACTTTGAAAACGTTAAATTTTTTTTTCACATTCTAAGTCAATGGAATCTAAACGCAACACAATTTTAGTCAAAAGAAATGTTGTTTTTTTTTTTAATTAATTTTTTTACATATTAGGGTAGTGTAAAAAAAAATATAATATTATCAAAATACTAGTATAATTTTTTTTAGTATTTTGTCGCAAATCCTTTGCTCTGAATTACAAGCTTCCATCTTTTGGGTAGTGATTCAACCAGCTTTTGACATTGTTTGACGGAAAATTGATTCCATACATTCTTTATAATCGCCTTCAATTTCTCAATTGTTCCATATGGTGAGTTGCATTGTTGAATACATTTCTTCATGTCACCCCCAAACATTTTCAATTACGTTCAAATCTGGAGAATTACCAGGCCGTGAAAGAGTTTCAGTTTGATAATCAAGAAGCCACTGTTTGGTTGATTTAAAGGTGTGGGGAGGAGCGAGATCTTGTTGGAATACACAAGGAACATCGACTGAAATTGATCTTCAATTAAAGAAATGAGTTCATATTCAAGAATCTTTGTATGCACTAGAATCCACTTTTTTAAGAAACAATAAACCATTAAGGAATGACATAACCAAGTACCGAAAAGTTAAATTAAACCATCCGCGGAACCATATTTTTAAACCGCCCAATGTTAACATTGGAAGTTTCTAATGAACCATAAAGATACCATTAAACCAAGTACCTTTGAACCAATTTCGACTATCGTTAATTTTACGTTATATTCATTCATGACACATCATTCCAAGTCGTTTGATATATTACATGCCATATTTTAGCACTGAAAGTTCCAATGAATCATAATGGTTCCTGTTCGGGAAAACTCTGATTTTTTATGTAAAAATAGATATAATTTCATTTGTAATTAATTATTCTATTTTTTTTATTCTTTAACTTTTTTTTACTGTTTTTGCAGACAGTGATTGTTGAGTATATATTGTTTTAATAAATGTTAATTAAAAAATCTCCACGTGATTATCACTGTCTGCAGCTAGTTCTCCCTCGCGAATAATTTTCGTGATCACGAGGATGTGTGTCCCACTAGTGTTGATGTTCTTCCCGTGGTTACTGTTTTTTTTTTATTTCAGAGACCACTTCCAGCTTCTGGCTTGACCAGTCGTCCCTCCTTCTGGTCCTCCACGTCCTTACTAGCCTGCAGCAAGGCGTTCAACTTCCATTTATCATTTTCATTCCAATGCTCTGCAAATTACTCCTACCCTGCCATTCGATGTTTAGTTTCTTATTGAGTTTCTCACTTTCTCGCGGCAGCCATGATTCTTTACCGAGCAGCACTGTTTTGCGGGTTTACCCATAAGATAATAATGAAATTTCTTTTAATGCTATTTCAACAATAACGCGCATAAGGGACGCCATGCTGCACATTTTCAATCTTATTCCCCATTAATAATTAATTATTATTTCGCAGTCTTTCTTTAGAAATTAAATGGAAATTTTGAGATTTCTTTTCCTTATTCTTTATAAGGAATTGGTCTGTCTCATTTTTTTTAATATTTAATCTCAATTCGCTCAATGTAGCGATTAATATTTCTCGTTACAGTGTTTTGCTGTATTTAACGTACATTTAAGTATTTCTTTATTTTATTCCGAGAAATATTTTCTTTTGTAATTGAGATCGCAATGCCTATTCCTCAATTAAATCATATTGTATAGAACATTCTTTTGTACCGAATTTTGTATTTTATAAATAAACATCGCAATTTTTAAACCAAACTAAAAGTCTTTTAACGAGCCACGTTTACTCTTAAGTTTTGGGGTTCTTTCTTTTAAAGTACCACCCATTAAATTCTATTTATTTTGCTCCCCCCTCTGAGCAGCTCCACTAAACCAGGTTACTTGAAACCAATTTCGACTATCATTAATTTTACGTTATATTCATTTATGACACCTCATTCCAAGTTGTTTGATATATTACATGCCATATCTTATCATTGAAAATTTTTGCGAAGTCATAAGGGTATCATTAGAGCACGTGCCATTGTTTCGATTACAACCATTTCCTGAACCATATTTATCAACTGGCGAAAATAGTAATTTATATCCGCTTCTATCTCGTCATTACGATTTGTTTGATATATTACTTAATATAGCTCTCCATTGAAAATTGCTAGGTGGGGTCGTGAAGGTACCATTTGTGCACGTGCCAATGAACCGATTTAGATAATATTTGTGATTGGTTCGTGCCATGAACCATATTCATCGACTGACGTAAAACAGATTTTGAAAATCTTTCATAGCCTCGGAGGAGTTAGAGTTACAGACAGACACGTTTCCCCACACTGATAGCAAAAGCACCTTTCGGTACTTAATAATGTTCCAACTCCTGCGGAAGACATACACCCCTGTACAATGACACTAGCTGGATGCTTGACAGATCCTTTCTCTGCCTGACTAGGGGTACAGAGAAAACAAACGTAATGTCCACTTAAGAAAAGTTCCTGGATTAGGTCTATAACTTATCTAAGTAGTTCTCTGAAATGCCACCGTCCCTTGATCCAGGGCTCTTTGGATGGAGGCGAGGGCACTTCAGGAGTCCGTCACGATAAGTATTGGTCGGATGGAAGTGATGAAATAAGCATAAGGGACTTACGAATAGAGATTACTTCGAGCTGATAAGACGTTTTTGCAGAGAGATACCAGATTCGAGGTACATAAAGAGCAAGGGGACGAAGGGGAGGCATATTCTCAGATTATTAAGTACCGAAAGGTGCTTTATGCTATCTGTCTGTCTGTCTCCGTCCGTCCGTCCGTCTGTCTGTTTGTCTGTCCGTAACTCTAACTCCTCCGAGGCTATGAAAGATTTTCAAAATCTGTTGTCGTCCGTCGATGAATATGGTAGATGGTACAAATCAATCACAAATATTATCTAAATCGGTTCAATAGTACGTGCACAAATGGTACCTTCACGACCCCACCTAGCAATTTTCAATGGGAAGATATATTAAGTAATATATCAAACAAATCGTGGTAACGAGATAGAAGCGGATATTTCGCCAATTGATAAATATGGTTCCGGGAATGAACCATTTTGAAAATGGTTGTAATCGATACAATGGCACGTACTCTAATGGTACCCTTATGACACCCTCAACAATTTTCAATGCTAAAATATGGCATGTAATATATCAAACGACTTGGAATGATGTGTCATGAATGAATATAACGTAAAATCAATGATAGTCAAAATTGGTTTCAAGGAACCTGGTTATGTCATTCCTTAATGGTTTATTGATTTTGTGGCCAGTAGGAAGATGATAGCTGAAGAGTCTATTAAGGAGCTTATTCTATATGTAGATTCCAATTCTACTAATAAGGCTTAACGTTGACAACGAGGCTTCAGTGTAATTTTTTTATAGTCAAAGAAATTATTTCTGAGATACGAGTCAAATTGGGAATTGAATATTCTTGGAGACGGAATTAAGCCCACCCAATTAGGGGCGCTATTTATTAAGTTATCAGAAGGATGTTCCCAAATATGATCGAGCACTATAGAATCGCACATATGAAGGTGGTTATATTTAGTAGAGTTGCTAGAGAACGAAGGTTGTTAGACTTAAAGTTTGATGAAAGTAAATTTGACCACTCGGATGTAAAAAATTCGACTAAGAATCATCTGGACATGAGGTCATCTCCTAAAGAATTATAAAAAAAGTTCCCAACGTTAGAATCTACAAGAACTGATCGTGGAAATACTTCGTTATATTCTTATTATATGGAAAATATCAGGTTGGTGCATGGAAAGTGAATATCTTAACAATGGATAAACATTTTCAATCGAAATAAAAACTTTCAGAATCTACACTTCTGCCAATGCAATGCAAGTTTACACTCACCAAAAATCAGGGCACACCCCCTCCCATCAGGTTCCCTGTCCGTAATGAGGCAGATCCCGCTGCTTCCATTCTCGGAATGCAAGTGCACAGGACTCCTTGATATCACACAATCATTGTAAGCAAAACTAGCTGCGGAAATGGCAGCACGCCGAGAGCTATCCACATTTGAACGGGGGATGATTGTTGGTGCTAGACGGATGGGTGCCTCAATATCAGATGTAGCCAACACCCTGCAATTTTCCCGCACAACCGTTGCAAGGGTCTATCGAGAGTACACCCAACGAGGAGTTACAACCTATGCGGGACAGCGGACGGGCCGAGATATTCAGATGTCTCAAGATAAATGCCTCACCCTGTATATTATTCAAAATGCCATGAATCGTTTCTTGTATGCTAGCAATACTACATGAGTGCAAAATTTCAAATAAATCGACTCATTTCTACTAGGTGTTGCATCATTTTTGTTTTATTTTTTTTTTTTAGCAGCAGTGTGTTATTAAAATCATCCGAAGAAGTTGCCAACATAAGCGCGTTTTCAAGTGCAGTGTATTTCCAAGGTAAGTAGAGTATAAGGTATGCTCGATCGGGCCGTTTCTCCCTGTGCTCACCAGATGGCAGAGCATTGATGACGTCAACCAGAGCCCAAAAAATGTAAACCCTCCATAGGCGCACATGCTTTAAAATAAAAAAATCATATCAATACATTATACAGTTGAAATATGCAACAACAGTTTCCGGGAAAACAAAATTAATCCATTTATAAATAAAATTAAATATTTAAAAAGGATTACAAACTTCGCTTTATGCATTAACATCATGGACTGGTGAAGCCATCGCCGAAATGACTACAATGCGTCACTGATATAAATCAACAATCCTTTTAAGTTCACGAAAAAAAACCAAAACAATTTCTCCACAGAGGGGGTTATGTTAAAACGCAATTTAATACTACTTTTATATCCTCCATATTCTCCTTATGTGCTCTTGATGTTATTAGGCGCATTCGGCGGCGCTCAGATCTGAGAGAACTGTCACGTGGTATCTGACTGCTTTTCTGAGCGACTGTTGCCGAACGCGCTTTTATCTCAGAAAGAAATGGCTTTACCGACTTTAGAAATATTATGAAGAAACGGCGGTTTTACTAATTTTAGTGTACATGAAATAAAAATCTTCATCAAATGAACAACTCAGCATGATTAATATTCGATCGCGAGAAGAGTATACCATAAGGCCAGGGAGGAAAGGGTACACTGGGCATCGCCATGATTTGGCTCTCGTAGCTTTTTTTTGATAGCTTCGGATCGCAGTGAGCGCCGCCATATTCTATCTGAGCACTCAGAAAAAGAAAAGCTTGCTGAGCGTCTGAGCTCAGAATCTGACAGATTCGTTGCGTGCCGAACACGTTTTCTTCTCAGGCGGAAGTAACAAAGTGCTCGCCGAACGCTGCTCTCTCTGATCTGAGCGCCGCCGAATGCGCCTATTTATTGTGTTGGAGAAGTGCTTCATTGTCATCGCTTATTGCCGAGAGATGGCGCTACGATATTTCCTTCGTTTGCCCGACACAGCAAATATAATATATAGAGGCCTAGTCATCGGCCTCAAAACTTTCACTAGTGGCAGTTTCAATTTTTCATCACTAGAGGTCGCGATTTGGGTGTAAAAAAAGTGATAAATGATGTGAGAAATCTGATATTTTTAATATCACAGTTTTTACCGTTTTAAGATCATAAAAATTCATTAGGCGCATTCGGCGGCGCTCTAAAGAAAGCTTGGTTGAAAGTGGTTAGCAGAAAATGTATTTTAAAAACAAAATATTTTAATCAAAAAACTTCAACAATGATAAAAATATTTTGAAATGTAATAAAATGAGCTTCAATTATTTCTGTAGATTCAATTACTAGATTTATAAATTTCCTTTAAATAATTTTCAACTGTAGCAGATAAGGCTGCGTGCGAGTCGAATAATTTCAAGAAAACTTCGATTTGAACCATTCGAACATGCTATCAAATCTGCATTAAAACAATTCGAAATGAATTGATCTGTTTCTCGAGTCACTCGAGCCTTTATCGAATTCATTTGAACTAGCATTGAAGTTTGGCTGCTGTAACGAATTGTGGGATTCATTCAATTAATTTGTATACAACAGCTTTTGAATACCTTATTCGAATGGCCTTTGAATATTCCTTTCGAAACCATTTCAACATACCTTAGTTTTCTTCACTTTTCTCAACATATTTGTTGTAATGTTTCCGTAGAAAGACCTAGATGATGAATTTGGTTCCACTTCTAGCACTATTGTTCTAACGTTAAAGTTAACGCTGCAGTCGTACGTGTACGAGTGGTTCTGAAATCTTTGAATTTCAATTAGGTATTTTAACTAATTGAAACTTCATTTACAATGTCCCCGAAGATTTCTAATGGATTAGTCCGCCATAAACACAGAAATGAGCTATTATTTGTAAGTAGTTATAAGCTTATTTTCGGATGTATTCGAAGGTTTCGAATGGTATCGTTCGGATAAAACCAATTCGAGCTTACAGGAGTGATCAGCCTCCTTGAATCGAATTAATCGAATGGATTTGATTTCAATTCAAGTGTTTTTGAACTTTTTCCGAATCCATTTAAAATTATATTTGTTTCGTTTGAAGCAGAATTTGTGTTTTCAAATGAATTCGTCTGCACCCTTATTCGACTGGAGTTAACACTCGTACGCAGCCTTAATTTTTAGATAACCGTTTTAGTTAGTCGCGGATTTTTGATATCTGCCTTGTTATTATACTGAAAAAAAAAAATCTTCACGGACAAACGTTCGTTCCGGGAACACCGTGGAGGATCTCTATACGGGTTCCAAGACACTATAAGATTAATAAAATTTCTTTTAAAATTGACAAATGGCATACTTAAATTGCCAAGCATGACCCAGCTTTTAAATTAATTAACACGTATCTTGCATTCACGATGATGGACGGCAGGAGAAGGAATTGGATGCTCGGATCGGTGCAGCAAGCTGTGTCAGACGTGAACTGTGGCGATCCATGGTAACGAAACACGAGCTGGGTAACAAAGCCAAGCTCTCATTCTTCAAATCTATCTTTGTCCCCATTCTCACCATTCATGAGGCTTGGGTAATGACCGAAAGAGTGCGATCGCGGGTACAAGCGGCCGAAATGAGATTTCTGAGAGGTGTGGCAGGTGTTACCGTACTAGATAGAGTGTACAGCAGCACAATATGGGAATCTTTAGGTGTTGAGCCGCTACTTCCCCGCATTGAGAGATCTCAGTTGCGCTGGTATGGCCACGTGATACGGATGCCAATGCAAACTAGTCTTCCTAGGCAGTTGTTATTTTCCAAGCCGGTGGGTAAGAGACCAAGGGGTCGGTGGATACCAGGTGGCTAGACTACATGGAGAATCTGGGTTCGAGTCGCTTGGATATTACCAGGGAGGACATGCGCCTGATGGCGGAAGATCGCGATCGCTGGAGATCCTCCATAGGGCTGCTGCCCCCGCGACCCTAACGGATAAGCGGGTTTGAAAAGTAAGTAAGTAAGTAACACGTATCTTAATTGCTGTTGTAAAGTTGAGTGTGATACTTTTATTGATAGGTGTGAGTCTCTTTTTTTTTATTTATTTTTTTTTTAATTTTATATGCCTGTTTGAGGGACATGTTGGTATTCTTTGCCTCTTTCTTTACGAATTTGACAAATTTTTTGAGATGCTTTATACTACTACATACTTTCTAAAGATTACTACTATACATTAGTATTATTAATTTTTTTTTGTTTACTACTTTATTTTCTCTTTTTTATGTATTTTCATTAACCCCGTTTAGGCTCGTGCCTATTAGGGAACAACATGGGTTTAACCTTCCGGTCTACCTGGTGGTCTTTTTCCCGGTTGTTTTTACATTATTATTATTATAACATTATTTGTATAATAACATATACAGGGTGTTCCATAAGTCTGCCCCCCCCCCCTTTTATTTTTTGAACCGAAGCAGATATGTCAATTTTGATGAATCTAATGGATAGGAAGTTGTGGGTGGCCTATCCCATGGTGCACTTTTCATCATCCCAAATATGCAAATTAGGACACATTCAAAATTTATCTCAAAAACCGTAAGGGATAGAGGAAAAAACCCAATTGCAAACTTGTTCAGCATAAAAAAACAAACAAAACAAAAAATCGGACCAACCAATCACCCACAATCACGTGGTGCACTGTTTGCAGCTTACAAACAGTGACACTGCACAAGGAACACTGAATGTTGATATTTCCACCATGTAAAGCAGGCATGCAAATAAAAAAAATAACATAAATTACCATACTCACATTCACTTTCATTCGGAAAAGCAAATAAAAGGCATGTTTCAGTACACAGAAGATAGAACAATTCCAGGATGGTAAGCTACACTGTTCCGGAAATGGTCAACATGATCTTCTGATTGTGGGCGATTGGTTGGTCCGATTTGGATAATTTTTTTTTGTTTTGTTTGTTTTTTTATGCTGAACAAGTTTACAATTGGGTTTTTCTCTCTATCCCTTACGGTTTTTGAGATAAATTTTGAATGTGTCCTAATTTGCATATTTGGGATGATGAAAAGTGCACCATGGGATAGGCCACCCACAACTTCCTATTCATTGGATTCATTAAAATTGACATATCTGCTTCGGTTCAAAAAATAAAAGGGGGGGGGGACAGACTTATGGACCACCCTGTAGATTGGCAATCAAGTGCCTCAGTTGTCGTTTGCAGTGACCATTTTCAAGATAATGATTTTAATCCATTATCAAAAAATCGCCGACTTTAGCCTGGCACTTTGCCTTCTGAATTCCCCGATTATCCTGTTTATATGCAACCAAAAATTCCTAGAGAGAAATAAAATAAAAACAATTCCAATATTGAACAAAAAAAAAAATTTGTTAAGACCATACATGTGCAACGTGGCAGCTAGAATAGCAGATAGAAATGTGAAAGTGAAATCACTCTACTTCCAATGTAAACCTATGTCCAGAAAAATTTTTAAATTATGGTTTTACTCAATAAAAGAAACCCGTTTTAGATCTTCACTCTTCGCTTAGGTAAGTTTTGTTGCTTTTGGATAAATTTATGTTGAAATTTGAATGTATAATGGTAAATTTAGTGAATGAGAAGTATATTTTATTGTTAAAAACCCAATTTCTTACTGAATGCGTACTGTTCATAATCAATTTTTCCACCCAAATCGCGACGTCTGGTGACAAAAATTTGAAACTGCAGCTAGGCCTCGGCTGTGTACTTCGTTTCTGTATATTCCTTTTTATTGCCATATGTTCGATCGTTTTCTTGCAATGAAGAGCCTTCCAATCAACATGTTGCTTGTTTGGTTTTTTTATGTCTTTATTAAACAAAGTATTTAATTCTTATGATGAATTGGAAGCCACTTAAATCACTCATCCTTATGCATCCTGATTATCGGTATTCAATCGTGCAATGCCTTACGTAGTTTTAAACGTAATTTTAACAATAATATATTTTTTAAACGCGTAATGGAAATCATTTCCGTTACCTAAACTGATTATGAAATGAATCAATCTTGGAAACATAAGCGAATGCTCGTGAAAGGTCTCGAAACGGAAATTTACACTGCTTTTCCACAGGTTTCAAGCAAAACAAGAGACGCCAATCACAATAGAAATCACAATAGACGCTTGTGGCCGACGTCACGGAGCTTAGCCAATCACAATAGAAATCGCTATCGAGCATACCTATCGCCGATTACCTCGTCTCATTGTCCGCGGGATTTTTCAAGAATACAGTATAACAACAGCTGATGAGAACGAGAAAGATACAAATGTAATGAGATTAATTTAGAATTTGAATGTTCTTAATGTGAAATATATGAACCTGTAGAAAAACGACAAAGCAATTAACGAGAGTCGCGATTACTTCCTCATCTGTCCACCAGATAGCGCTCATAAACAGCGCTGTTTGAGGAGCTACGAGGAAAAAGTTGGTGTAAAAAAAAAACAAAACAAAAAAAAACAAACAAGTTTTTACAGTTATAGCTAGACTTATCAATATCATGTGAAAATTTTAAAAAATTAAAACAAAATATACTGCATTTTTTTTTTTTTTAGATAAAAATAAAAGCATCGAGTTTTTAAAAAAAAATGGGGTGTTTGGATCGACACTGATGATTGGTCAAAATAAAATTGTAATAAACTTTTTTTAAATTTTAATTTAAATGGCCAGTAAATACATTTACAATTTTAAAAAATTGAATAAATAATTCTAATAATTAAATTATTAATTTTATTATTGCTGACGAAGACTTTCGTATTTCAATAGTTTCAAGTGTGCAAGTGTAATGGCGGCATTTTTGAACCTGTGAGCAGGAAGATTAAGCTGGCAACCCAAGGATCTTCTATGACAGATAAAAGGAATGTATTTTTCATAAGCTACTAACAGGTATGTTGTATAAACGACATATATCCATATAATTCATGCAATCATTGAAGAAAAAAGCAATAATGGAGTTGGCTTATGTGCGGGTCTTTGAGAGTGTTCTAGAATAGCGTCCCTTACTTCCCCGAACAATGTGGCGATAGTGTTAATTTATCTTTATATCAATCACTTCATTCAATAAGCAGTTCCGTTATTTTAATTTTAGATCTGTAAGCGTTTTAGAAATAACCTTTATAATTAATAAATAAAAACATTATTTGAAGTGCCAGTTGGATCTCAATATGATCCAATAACGTTAGGGAACGTTTATCTGAACATCTACCAAGATTTTCCCATGCTTTTACCAGCTGTGAGCTGCAGGCGTCATCTGTGGAGGGAAAACGAAACCTTTTCAATTATTAACAAAAGTTTTGATTCGTTTAGATGATGGCTGATTAATTTTCTTACTTTATTCTATCAGTGAGTGATTATTATGTATTCCGCTATTTGATAAATTTTAAATTAATTGACACCCCCCCCCCCCTCAAGTGGACCCCTTGATTTTTCATAAAAGTTGGGACAGGGTGAAAACATGTGACAGAACAAAAATATTGAAACATGGAACCAAAAATTTAACTTTGCAATGAAATTGCCCCACCAACAAGGAGTTATCCGACCTTATCCATATTTAGTGGGGGGGTCCGTCTATCTCCGAATAATAAACGATTAGATGCATGCTCACGGGACATGACCATACAAGGTGTCCGGGTGCCTGTATAGGCTCATTAGTTGACACCTGTGCGAGACGTTCCATGCAGTAGGGAGGAAGCAACTGCCTCGTGAACATACAGTACTGTAATCCGCACAACGGTCTCAATGCCACGACAACGACAACCATTCATGCAATTAACTGCCTTCGAACGAGGTCGGATTATTGGCCTCTCCGAGGCTGGATGGTCAACCAGACGGATTGCTGTCCATGTGTCGCGGGAACTGCCAACTAAACTGCTAACAGCGCTAGCAGACAGAACCATCACCCTTCGGCAACTGCGTGACAACATCACTATTTCCGGTACTGCTCCAGTGTCAATAGCGACAATAGCACACCGGTTACACGCCGCGGCAATGTCTGCCAGGCATCCATTGTTGTGTCTTCCTTTGACACCTGAGCACCACGCAATACTACTGCAATGATGTCGTAAATGGAATGGTGCCCGGTGGCCTTCAGCGACAGATCCCACTTTTGTTTGGATACTGACGACAGACGCAGATCATTGGAATTTGCCATCGTGGACCAGCACCAGTGTGCGGTGGACAGTGCATTCAGAGACCGTTTTGGCGGTCCCCTGATTAAGGTCAGCAGTGATTTGATGCACAGTTGCCCTTCTCTTATCCTTTACCAGTCGTGACAGTCTCCGTTCTGTCCGATCATCAACCATCCACGGGTGGCTTCAATGCGAATGTTCAGACCCCATCTTCCGGCTAACCGTCCAATCTTTAAATACTTTAACGACGGCTGCTTTTGAGCATCCCACGAATGCTGCTGTTTCGATGATACTCGCTCCATAGCTCCGAGCACCTACAATCATCCCGCGTTCGAAGGCTGTTAAATCATGTTGTTTACCCATAATTGAAGAATGGAACACGTCTACTGTTGTCGACGACACTCAGCTTCCCTTTTTATATTGGTCTGGCCCGCTAGCACCATTGTGGCGACGTCCGTGCGCGCATTTGCTTCTAAGTTTTTCATTGTTATTGTGAGATAGAATTGTAATGATAGCTGCTCTTAATATGTCAACAGTTTCGTTTAATACCATGCAAGGGCTGACAACTCCGAACAGCAGCCAAGAACAACCACAGCATTCTCCTCCAGCAGTTCTCCAGGAGAATTCTTCAGCATGTCAAATCACATCGACTGAAGTTTTTGGTAAGAAGTATGCATATTGAATGAATAAGCCTATCAAACGAATGAATTTTCTAAATAACTTATTTTATTTCAGATGAACGAACACCTGGCCCATCAACCTGCAGTTGTTCAAACGACAAAATAACAGGTATTTCATATTGATTAGACAGTATACTCACTCACCAAAAATCACTGCACTTACTTACTTTTCAAACCGCTTATCCGTTAGGGTCGCGGGGACAGCAGCCCTATGGAGGATCTCCAGCGATCGCGATCTTCCGCCATCAGGCGCATGTCCTCCCTGGTAATATCCAAGCGACTCGAACCCAGATTCTCCATGTAGTCTAGCCACCTGGTGTCCACCGACCCCTTGGTCTCTTTACCCACCGGCTTGGAAAATAACAACTTCCTAGGAAGACTAGTTTGCGGCATCCATATCACGTGGCCATACCAGCGCAACTGAGATCTCTCGATGCGGAGAAGTAGCGGCTCAACACCTAAAGATTCCCTTATTGTGCTGCTGTACACTCTATCTAGTAGGGAGTGTAACACCTGCCACACCTCTCAGAAATCTCATTTCGGCCGCTTGTACCTGCGATCGCACTCTTTCAGGCATTACCCAAGCCTCATGACCATAGGTGAGAATGGGGACAAAGATGGATTTGAAGACAGAGAGCTTGGCTTTGTTACCCAGCTCGCGTTTCGTTACCATGGATCGCCACAGTTCACGTCTGACACAGCTTGCTGCACCGATCCGAGCATCCAATTCTTTCTCCTGCCGTCCATCACTCGTGAATGCAATCCCGAGATATTTGAATTTCTCCACCTGTCTCAATGAGGCTCCCCTGGGGTGTTTTCTTGTGGCATGCAAATGACATCCACTTCATGCTACTTCCTAAGTCGATTTGCTTGGAGACCACCTGCACCCCTTCATGAACTCTTTTTACCCCGTGTGCGACTGCATCTTCCAGCAAGGTAATGCGCCTCAGCATGTGGACCTTGCGACACGGCAGTGGCTGGAGGAACATGCTACCGACTTCACGATAATGATTTGGCCTCCACATTCAAACCCATTGAACATTTGTGGGACGTCATCGAACGATCTGTCAGGTCGTCACCAACACAACTGGTAATGCAGCATCGTTATGGAGTGCAGTGGAGGCGGCATAGCTTGCAGTGCCTATGGATGTGTTCCAGGGATTGGTAGGCTCTCTTCCACAACGGCTCGTCACAACACGTTATTAGGCAGATGTGCCATGACTTTTGGTGAGTGAATATAGTGTATACATTTAATTACCGATGCATTATTGATATACGTCATCTCACGGGTAAACAGCTACAAAGTGGTCGGAATACAATCAGTGGAAGTTACAGCATATAGTGTGCACCAGTCAACTAAATTGTTGACCAGTGGACACATGCCGTATCTACGAGGCGCATCCAGAATGTAAGTTTCCTGATATTTTCCCCTTTAAAGTAAACGTAATATAGCCATGTCAATTGCGCATGCGTAACAGATCTATGACGTATTAATCATATGCCAGCCAGACAGGTCCCGCCTCGTGCCAGTAGCGTGGTAGCAATGGTCCGAAATGGAAGCTCTTATTTCTTCTCCCACCACCTGCAAGGTTCGATCGGTGATAAAGTACTTGAATGCACAAAGCGTTGCGCCAATTGAAATTCATCGTCAGCTCTGTCAGGTCTATGGGCTGCACATCACGAGTAAACAGATGGTGCGTCGCTGGTGTAAGCAGTATTTCCGAAGGTCGTCAAAGTGTCCATGATGAAGAGCGCAGTGGGCGACCATCCCTCATCAATGATGATCTTGTTGAGCTTGTGCGGCAGCGTGTGATGGAGAACCGTCGCTTCATGATTACGGAGCTGATCTTGCTCCCAGCAATTTTCACGTTTTCTTGCACCTCAAGAAATTCCTGTCCTCCGGTGAGCGTTTTGGCAACGACAAAGAGCTGAAGACATGTGTCACACGCTGGTTCCATTCACAGGCGGCAGAGTTGTACGACAGGGGGATACAAAAGTTGATCCCACGATACAACTGGTGGTGGCTATGTTGAAAAATAGCTGAAACATTCCTGTAAGTGTGAGTTCTTTTTTTTTTTTTTAATAGGGAAACTTACTTTCTGGCTGCGCCTAGTATTAGAGAGTTACTTAACTCAATAGCGGACTACTTATGACGTCATGTCCTATCCCTATTCCCGCTCCAGAAGTAGTTTACCACGTCCAGGATTATACCATCCAATAATGCATCTATCCTCGCTTATCACTGATCCAGTTATCATGGTACCCTTAATTGTGACCATTGTCATGCTTTTTCACAAGTCTGCGAATGGTCACGATAGCAAGCTTGGCAAACAAATTTATAGAATTGCAGTCAACCTCATTAACATGAATCTCAGGGGACCAGAAGTTTTGTTCGTATTATCTTGGATTCGTATTATCCGATGATGAAAGGAAACCCCAATGTTATGACCCGCAAGTGGCTTAGCGACAGGGAGGCAGGAGGGAGCATGATACCCCCAATGTTAGTCTGAATACGAGGAATGGTTGCTATCTTGAATGGCAATAGGGGTCCAAGTGGGTGTTACGGATGGATTTATATACACTGAGTGGTCATATTATTATGACCACCTGACATGTTTATGCAAATGCGCACACGGACGTCGCCACAATGTTACTAGCGGGCCGGACCAATATAACAAGGGAAGCTGAGTGTCGTTGACAACAGTAGACGTGTTCCATTCTTCAACTATAGGTTAACAATGCGATTTAACAGCCTTTGAACGCGGGATGACTGTAGGTGCTAGGAGCTATGGAGTGAGTATCAGCGAAACAGCAGCCTTCGTGGGGTGCTCGAGAGCAGCCGTCGTTAAAGTATTTAAAGACTGGACGGTTAGCCGGAAGACGGGGTGTGAACGTTCGCGTTGTGGCCGCCCGCGGATGGTTGATGATCGGACAGAACGGAGACTGTCACGATTGGTAAAGGATAACAGAAGGGCAACTGTGCATCAAATCACTGCTGACCTTAATCAGGGGTCTGCCAAAATGGTTTTTGAATGCACTGTCCGCCGCACGCTGCATTGCATGGGATACGGAAGCCGAAGACCTGTCCGACAAGCGGAAACAATCCCAATTCGCTCAGGAGCACAAGGACTGGACTATCGAGCAGTGGAAACATAATGTGGTCGGACGAGTCACAATTCCAGTTACATCATGCAGACAGCCGCGTGAGAATCTGGCGGAAACGGCACGGAAGCATGGACCCCACATGCACGAGTACAACCCTTCAGGCTGGTGCGGACAGAGTTATTGTCTGGGGAATGTTTTCCTGGCATGCGTTGGGTCCGTTAATACGTGTCAAACAATGTCTGGATGGCACAGCATGCCTCCGTATCGTCGCCGATCAAGTCCACCCTGTCATGTTGATGGCGTACCCCAATGGAGATGGCTATTTCCAGCAAGACAATGCGCCATGCCACAGAGCTCATATCTTGCAGGAGTGCTTCCAGGGACGTGAGGGGGACTTTACCTTACTTCGGTGGCCCCCATGATCCCCAGATCTCACTCCAATTGAGCATTTGTGGGACGAAGTCAAATCAACCATCAGATGGCTGGATCCACCACCGTCCAATCTAGCACAACTCGACAGTGCTATCCATCATCTGGCATGGTGTCAGATTCCGCTCACCACCTTCCAACATCTCGTGGTATCAATGCCACGAAGAATCACCGCAGTATTAAAGGCAAAAGGTGGCCCAACGAGATACTGACAGGGTAGTCATAATAATATGCTCGCTCAGTGTACAAGACATTGTTTCAATTATATAAACTATAATTAATGTTGACTTTTTCCAAAATTTTCAGAAGGTAACTTAATTTTAGAAGAAGACGCAGCTATGCTGATACTTTCCAGGTCTCGGAAACGTCGATTTCTCACTGCAGCCCTGGAAAGACGCTTGCAGTACAAAGAAGAGGAGCACAAGTTCATCATGGAAAGTCTTCTGGAAAGAACGAACATGGAGCAAAAAATATTAGAACTGAAACTAAGAACAGCTAAACTTAAAATGCAATATTGGAAGAAAAAAATTAAAATGATTTCTCCTCGATAAAATTTAGTTTTCATCTCTTAATTTATACGGACATGAAATACGTTTATTTTCATAATGAGTTATTTTTATCTAGTAGGGTAACACCTGCCACACCTCTCAGAAATCTCATTTCGGCCGCTTGTACCCGCGATCGCACTCTTTCGGTCATTACCCAAGCCTCATGACCATAGGTGAGAATGGGGACAAAGATAGATTTGAAGACTGAGAGCTTGGCTTTGTTAACCCAGCTCGCGTTTCGTTACCACGGATCGCCACAGTTCACGTCTGGCACAGCTTGCTGCACCGATCCGAGCATCCAATTCTTTCTCCTGCGGTCCATCACTCGTGAATGCAATCCCGAGATACTTGAATTTCTCCACCTGTCTCGATGAGGCTCCCCTAACATGGAGAGCGCACTGAGCAGGCTGTCTTGAAAGGACCAGAACCTCGGTTTTAGCCACACTGATCTTCATCCCAGCTTCTTCACATTTGGCTACTGAAAACCGGTCTAGTGCATGCTGAAGGTTCGTGCGAGAAGACCCAAGGAGGACAAGGTCGTCAGCAAAGAGCAACCTCTCCACCAGGCAGTCGCCCACACAAACACGATAAAGATAATGAACAAGAGGGGCGACAGTACGCACCCTTGGCGGAGTCCAACACCCACGGTGAACGGTCTTGACTTAATGCCATTTATCCGGACACACATCTCAGAGCTTTCGTACAGAGACTTGGTAGCAACCAGTAATTGCTCATCCACTCCATACTCTTGCAACACTTTAGCCCATCCATTCCATAAGGGAATCTTTAGGTGTTGAGCCGCTACTTCTCCGCATTGAGAGATCTCGGTTGCGCTGGTCTTCCTAGGCAGTTGTTATTTTCCAAGCCGGTGGGTAAGAGACCAAGGGGTAGCTAGACTACATGGAAAATCTGGGTTCGAGTCGCTTGGATATTACCAGGGAGGACATGCGCCTGATGGCGGAAGATCGCGATCGCTGGAGATCCTCCATAGGGCTGCTGCCCCTGCGACCCAAACGGATAAGCGGTGTTTGAAAGTTATTTTTATTGCCCACGACGTTGCTGAAGAGATCTCAGTTGCATTGGTCTCATGTTCATGTGATACACTGGTCTTCCTAGGCAGATACTTTTATCTAAGATCGTGGGTAAGAGACCAAGGGTTAGAACCAGGTGGCTAGCCTACAATGGCATTCGAGTGTCTTGGGTATTACCATCGCGCTATCACTCCACAGCGTTGCTACTTCCGTAACCTTAACAGATAACCAGGCATGAGAAGTAAGTAATTATTTTCATTATTGTTTATTTATAAGGATACAAAACTTACTGGAAGTTTCTAGAAATGACCGAGTGCATTAGCTGTCCAACTCGATTGGAATGTGTGGTTGCAATTCTTCACGAAATCTGTATACACAGAGTGGATACGAAAACGAGCCCCCACTTTTTATATTCGTATGAATGAAAATTGGTATGTACCGTATTTACCTGAATATAAGACGACCCCTCAAAATTTGCAAGTATTTCAAGAAAAAAAAAACATTTAAGTCAAAAACTGAGCTATATGTACTCCCACAGTATTGAAATTCTTTAAGGCTGTGTCTAAAAAGTCCAACCAGTCGCGAAATTTTGGAGCCAACAGTTCAATCACTGTTGAGCCGGTCGCAACACTCATTTTGGAGCCAACAGTGAATGACTCGAAATTTTGACTATGTCTGATCGACACGGGAACGATGCAGGCATACCCGCATTTTAAATTTTCTCCCGATTCGGATGACCCTCGATTCATAAGGCTTTGGATTATCGGTCGCAATTAGCGCGACCGGTTGCGTCGTGAATTGAGGGTCATTCGAATCGGGAGAAAATTTAAAATGAATAAAGCCAGCTACGTATGCCTGCATCGTTCCCCCCGGCCGGTTACAGTTGCTTAGACAGTAGAAAAATGCACAACAAACCGCTTGCGATTTTGGTCAGATAGTAGATATTAACCCATTTTTGTATCGTCAATAACTGCTTTTTTTTCTCAATTTAGAGGTTGGCGAGGGTGTTACTTTCGAAAAAGAATCGGGGAACATTAAGCAGGAGGCTGTTTTGCCAACCACTAAAGGAAAGAAAGGTGTGAATGATCTCGTGTATGCAGGGTCGGATTTAAAGGTAAACTCCACACCCAAAACAACTTTGTTTAAAATGAAAGATGAAATTGATAAAATAT